>BJBW01013214.1:0-13100 GCA_004320125.1 Scolopax mira | reverse complement strand
CCAGAGATGCGGTTGCTGATAAGGCTCCGGGAGCCGGTCTGGGAAACGACTGGAACTACACTGGAAGAATTTTGTAGTCAATACAGCCTTCCACGTTAATTTTGCCATCTGTAATCAGTGCAGATGACGCGCGGGGGGTTTCCGGTTAATAACGCTGTGGCAAGGTAAAAAAAAAAAAAAAGCGTCTTTTTCTAAGTATATAGAGAAAAAAAGACCCGAGGAGGGGGTTAGCGTGTAATCAATGAAGTAAGGACATTAACAGTTCGTTTCCCCCTCCTGACCGTAGAGCCTTGTCCCTTCCCGACAAGCCACCCGCAGCGCGGCGACCACAGAGGGGAGGGGTCTGGAGGGAGCCCCGCGCCCAGCGACAGTCGCCACTGTCCCGGTTCCTCCTCTGAGACACCAGAGGCCGCCGCCCGGCCCCGGGGAAGAGGGGGAACCCCCGGTAACGGCACCCCGGCTCCCCCCCAGGAGCGGGACCCGCCACCGCCCCTCAGCCCCGGCCCCGCCGCACCCTGGGCTCTGCCGGGTTCCGCCCCGGCCCCGCGCTGCGGGACCCGCCCGCTCCCGGGACGCGACCGCCGCCTCTCCCCCCCCTTCCCCGCGTACCTCGCTGCCGCCCCCCGCCTCGCGGAGCCCGCTGAGGGCCCGGGGCCGGGGCGGGAGCCCCGCGGGGCCGGCCCTGAGGAGAGCGCGGAGCGTCGGCAGCGCCCGCCGCATCTCGGCCGGGGCTGAGGGGAAGGGGAGGTGGGGGGGGGGAAGGAGGGCACCGCCCAGGCCCCGTTTGGCGGGACAGCAGGCCCCGCCCCCGCCGCGTGAGCTCAGCGAGCGACGTCAGAGCCACAGGCCGGGCCGGGCGAAAGGCCCCGGGGGGGGGGCCGGGGGGAGCGGGCCCGAAGCGCCCGGGCAGCACCGGGGAGGGGGCAGCATGAGGGGGCCGCCGAGGGAATACACCTGCCAGCACCGGAACGGGAGGGAGGGGAAGCGGAGATGAGGTCTCAGGGAGAAACTCTTCACTCTGAGTGGTGAGAGCCCGGCCCAGGCTGCCCAGAGAAGCTGTGGCTGCCCCATCCCTGGAGGGGTTCAAGGCCAGGCTGGAGGGGGCTTGGAGCAACCTGGTGTGGTGGGAGGTGTCCCTGCCCAGGGCAGGGGGTGAGGTACTGGATGATGTTTTAAGCCCCTTCCAGCCCAAACCATTCTGGGACTCTAGAACGCATCTCCAACACCAAACCAAGCCAAAATCGGTGCAGAGAACAGAATGAAGGAGGTTATTCCCTCAAAGCTGGGGCCCGTTGCAGAGCTCTGAGGCAGACACAAGAAGCTACAGAACCATGTTTAGTGTCTAGCCTGGCACGGCACCAGTACCAGCCAGGAGCCCCATGGCACACGGGTGTCTAAGAACAAGTCAGCACAGGGCTCAGGCACCACCCTGTCCCCCAGGACACACCACAGGATCCCTTTTTCCTGGCTGTAGCCACAGATACTTCCCAGCCCCACCTCCACCAGCAACTTTACAGGCTGTAGGGCAGAAGGTGGCCGTGGCCACTGCAAGCCAAATGTGGCCCTAGGGGCTGTTTGCCAGCAGCTCTGCAGTTTGTTGGCTCGGACGCAGCCAAAAGGAACATTCGGCATAAAAACGCTGAGCGCTCGGAGCTGGAGGGAGTGTTTGGTGCAGTGGGTTTGGGCAGCAGCCGCAGTTCCCACCCCACAGCTCCACACCCTGTTTTTGTACATTTATTCCGTTTCTACCTTGGTCAGCAGAGATCAGAACTGCCCTAAAAATTGCTCTAGTGACATCATTGTACGGGTCTTGCTCAGGGCTGGTAGCTACTCCTTTGAACACAAACACAATGACTACCCTGTCTCGGATTTCTCTCATTCTTCTCATTTATTCTTTTTTTATCCCTTCTGTCACTATCACTTTGTCCCTGATCCGTCTTCACCCTTCTGTTTTCCATCCTCTTATGCTACAGAATAGATGGATGCACTGACAGAAGGGACCAACCACTGGTATCCTCAAACTCCCAGACTCTACCAGGCCATAGAAACTAATTGGGTTTTTCCCCTCTGAAATCTAGTTTGGTTATCTCCAGCACAGAGTTTGTTACACAAAGCATGTATTCTTGGCGGTCAGGGGGTTCAGGGAAGAACTTTGGGTCTTTTACAGCACTAGAGATAGCACATGTTACCCAAACAGCACATGACCTTCTCTAAACCCAAAACCAGAAAACACTCAAGGGGCAGCAGGAAGAGCTGAACACAACTTTGTCTGGGTGGCTTGCAACTCAGAGCCCATGAATTATTGTGAACCATAAACATACTCATTTACTGTTTTATTAGAAAGCAGAGAAAGCTACCCTGCTCTCTGAAAGAGAGAAGTGTTTGTACTGTTAGCTGTCGGCTTGCTATCAATATTTGAGGTTTTGATTTATTACCTTTCTTTTTTTAAAGATTTTAATTTGGCAGCCACACTTTCCACTTTTTCAATGCTTTTTTAATTCAATAATTTACACCAAGTAAGACAAAGCTTGCCTCTACGATTTAGAGCTTCAATTGTTCTGGATTATTTACAACAGACAGAGATGAATACTAAGAGCATCTAGAAACTCTAATCAGACAAGGTTCTTTGGTGGTTACATACTCTATTCCTTAGATAACCCTTCTACTCCATGGCTGCAGATGTCCAATTTGAAATTCCCTTAATTCAGAGCTGTGTAACAGCGCTGGTCTCTGAGCAGGCTCTGCTGCAATCTGCCTCCTGTCACAGGAACACAAGCTAAGGGCAGCAGAGGACACACAGCTTCAATCCCTCTTTATCATCCCGTTCTGGGGCTACAAATAGGGAAACAACACAATTCTCTGAGCTAGAACAAAACCAGATGCCAGGTTGTAAATAAGTTTTACTAAAAATATTGGAACAAGGCATTGCAAAGTTGGGAGCATTTACAATAGCTGCTGAAATATCCAGCGTTTAAGCAATTCACCCAGGCACGGTTACAAACCATAACAAGGGTGAGAGCTTTTAGACACACTCCATCTGTTATATAAAGAACCACATCAACCTCAAAGGCACTCATAAGATGTGCTATTGAGGTACCTCTAAACAGGTTCTGGGCTATTCTGGTAAACCACCCAGGCACAATGGAGTAAATTACTTCTGGACTCTGCAGAAATCATCCTGGGGAAGATGTGCACCCCGGGGGGCTGCAGTAACACCAGTCCATTTTCCTTCTGGATTTCGGGAGCCCCTGGGTTCATGGCTCTGTCTTTTTGCACAGCCAAAGGACTGCACAGACACGTTAACCCACGTTTGATCTTTTTCAGCATTGCAGTGCAAGTCATTCTAGATAACCCAAAACGATGGGTTTCCTTCTGTAGCACGCACTGTAACTCCATCACTCTACTCCTACCACCCAAAAGGACCCTCACAGCTAAAAGCCATTGCTACCAGAATACACGAACCTGCTGCTTTCAGCCAGACTTTACAGAAACCAGGACGTACTGGTGCAACGTTACAATCCTAGCAGTGTTTTTGCTTCCTCACTCTGTGCCAGGAGGGTTTCACTGGCGTACTTCTGAAGAAGCTCCATCTTCTTTCTCCGTACAAGAGCTTCCTCAATCTGCAAATACAAAAAAAAGTGATGCTCAGCTTGAGAGGCCGAAACCCAACACGCTTGGTTATTACAACAGGAGGAAGAAAACCACAGGAAACAGACTCTGAAAGTTAGAGCTGTATAAAAGCAGTTGAATTAAGATGAGTCAGGAGTTCCTTTTTGTTACTCAACTGAAGCTCAGGGAAGTCAAAAGAAGCAGTAAAATAGATGCCTCTGTTTCAGATCTACGCTCCCACCCTTTTTAATTGGGACGTTAGCTGCCATTTTATTGTACTCTCAGTACAGTTACTTGAGTTTTGTTTCAAACATTGTCTCAGATACAGATTTAACAAACACAGAACCCGTGGAGTTGAGCCACATTAGTCCACCCCCCTGGAAGAACAGTTTAGAACCCCCCTGGAAGTGCCCTTCACGTTAGCAACGGAAACAAACCTGTGGCTTACATTTTGTCTAGAAGTGGTGTCATTCTTTAACGAGCATACACTTTAAAGATCTACTACCAACATGCAAGACTTATTTTAATCTCAGTAATGATTTTATATTTGTCCAAATTGCACACAGCATCTCTCAAAAATAGGTGTTCTGAACCTTAGCTTTTTGTAATTTAGAATCTAGAAGACATATTCCTATAAGCAAAAGGGATGGAGTGATGTGCTACTAAAAAAGAGAAAAAATTACGGTGACTTCTATCTAATTAGAAGAGATTGATATGTAAATCAGTGATTATGTATTAGAAAACCAGTTCTAACTCTCAGTTATGCTCTCCTCTTCATTAAGAGGATACCACTGGCCAGACAGCAATGTTTTTAATCATTATTTCTCTCCCGCAGTTGTGACAAGCCATTATGTGGGTATTTTGTTAAATGTACAGGATCATGACATTGGAGATGTCAGGAAAATAACAGAATTGCTGTCTGACAAGACAGCAGCAGGAGACAAACTGCCACATGCTATCTGTGTGATGTAAAGGCACATCCACCAGAAGACATGTAGCTCCAGAACTTTCTTGCCCAAGTTATATTTCAAACAACCTGTCACTGTTAAGGTATTACATACCCTAGAGCACTTTCAAAATATAATAGTCAATTCAAGGTCATGACACCAAAATAATTTGAGAAAACTTATGAGAGCAAATCCTGCAATTCAGAAATCATCTCATTAAATTTAAAAAGAGTCAGACTGTCAGCAGAAAAGCATGGAAAAGATATACGAGTCAATCAGGCTTAACATAACACTTCACATAATACTTATGAAGGTTTTGGAAATTTCTGTGTAAAAATAGTTCTAGCAATGGTACCATAATTCTAGCCAGTTCCACAGCATTTGCAAGAGGATGAAACGGCTGCTGAGTCAAGTCACAGAACTGACAAACTGAGGACACTTTTACTGATGACCTGCCATAAGTTGAGACCTCTGTCTTTGAAAAGCCAGAGTGAATCTCTGCAACTTAATTTTCTTATGTCTTACCTCTTGTTGAGATGGCACTGGAACATGTGCAATAAATTTCTGTTGGCCTTCTTCACCTTCTCTCTCCTTGCCACCTTCTTCATCAGACTAAAAAAAAAACAACAAAAAAAAAAAACCCACATCGAGTTTATTTTCTAAAGAGATCATCAAAAAACCCCCTTTTTACTTGCTTTGCCAGAAGGAACCAGATAGAGCATGACCAGTGCTACAAACACAGTAGGCAGGTGAAGAGGACCGAACAGCAAAGGAAAATGACAAACATCACATTCAGATCCTGCTACTTGATGTTTTCAGGGCATGGCATGGGCACAAATGTGAGGCTATGTTCCCTCCTCTTCCATAGCTCTCTGGCTGCAATGGCAAAGCTATTAACAAAAGAGGAACCAGCTAATGAAGAAGAAAGCAAATGCTTTAAAACTCTATATACCACTTCCCTGTACTGCTTTGTTCTCACACCTGAGAGCTGGGCTTATGAATCATGAGATAATGCAAACAAAACAGGGTACTGAAGGAAACATTAGTTTCATGTTATGGACGACCTCCTGTTTATTCTTGTAATAAATCCACTTAGGTACGGACTGGGAAAAAAGAACTAGCTTCCAGTAAACTTTTTATAGAACTTTTAGAGCATGGCAACATCCTCACCTCTCTTACTGGCGGGAGCCAGGAGAATAAGGAAACAAGAGCCACGTCCCTTGCCATGTCAGGATTCAAGCATAAACAAGACCCCAGCAACCCTTAGTTTTGCTGTGCCATTGTCAGTGTGAAATTACACTGCACTCAAAGCTATTTGTGCTCTTCTGGACGTAGATTGTACTTGGAAGCAAGAGTGATCAGTGCTAATTAAACAATACACTCCCTTAAAATTACCAGCAGTCGAGTGGCAGTGAAATCCCAACTAGGACTTAGCTGCTGGTTGTTTCTCACTGGAGTAAGAAGTCCTCCCTACCTGCCAGCCTTCACTGCTCTCCAAACTGGGACCAAGGGTACTCAGCTACAACCCATTTTTACCAAACAGGGAAACTGTACAAGAAGTTCAGCAGAGAGAAGAGCAGAAGGCAGCAGCCAGCAGGTTCTCAGCAAAATACCTGCACATCCAACAAGGCACAGTAAGAGACACATAAAATAATACAACACCGTCACCATCACATACCTCATCATCGTTGACAGCATAGATATTTACTTCCTCTTCCTCCTCCTCCTCACCTCTAGCAAGCCGTGCTTCTCTCTCCAATTTCCATTTTTCCACTGCTTCTGCTATAACTGGTTAGGCAAAGGGAAATGGCAAGTTAAAGCAGAGTGGCCCCATTTCCAAAACTTTTCCAACAGACTTAAACTTCCTGCTTAAATCCTCTTACTATAGAGCCTTGATGGAGCATCTAATCAAATAACAGCAAGGTAGGCTGAGCAAACCCTAATGCTAGCACTGTGAAAATGTGGTACTTGCCAATACCTTAATTTGGGAGCATTTTTGACTATAAATGTTATGGATAAACATCAACCTACTTTCTGAACTGAATAAAAGGGGCTCACATAACCAGGCTAAGAGACTATCACAGGTCTTGGAGCATGTCAACACCTATAGGAATGTTGATCGCTGCGTAGTTAATTAAATATGATTATGCTCCTTAATGGGACCACCCATGTAAATCTCTTTCTTTTCACTTTGTAGTGTATTTGTCTTATTCTGTAGCATGATTCCAATTCTGTAACTCACTGCTAGGCTGCTGTATCTCTACCACACAGCAGAGTTCTAGTGAGAGCACTAAAAGGGGTTTTAAGAAGCTTAATCAGTAACATCAATGTCTAAAAACCCTAGGGAGGTGCAAGATCAATGCAACCAGGCAGTACAAAATGTCTACACCAAAAGGAGTCAGCAGTCATTCACCTGAGCTCCCAAAGATTAAACATTAAAACTCTCTCCCTGACAAAGCAAGGTCTAATTAACTAGTGGCACATGGCTGCGCTTTTGTATGGTTTCGGAACAGAAAAGGTAGCCCAAATTAAGAAGTTTTTTCAATACTTTGTTTCAAAAAAAAATTAACACTTCTGATAACAAGGTAAAAAGCAATAAGTGACCCTAAGAGAATCTTAGCTATTGTGCATTAATAGACATTAATAATACACCTATTGGTTCTGTTAGCATCTCCAGCTTTGTTATTTCAAATCATCAAAGATGAGAATTTTCTTAAACAAGCACACGAAGCCAGAAGAGCTACCTCTCCTGTCTGCAATTTGCAAGACAAACACTGAGCAGGAGGCAGTTCTGGGAGCGCTGCAGCACACAACTTCCCTTCTCACACCATCAGGTGTCTGCCAGCCACAGCACCTTCCATGGTTGAAGGCTCTAGGCTCTGCTGCACCACACAGAGAAGGGAAACAGTTCCTTTATTCCCCTCTTCCTCCCTGCCCTATAGCCCAACAGACAAGGCATGATCTCTGACACACACTACTGGGAAGATCTCACACGTGGGTAAGGGATAAATATAAGAAGTGGATGAGCAACCCAGAGATATCAAAGTATTGAAAGCAGTTTCCAGCTCAACAACTTGTCATCATTTAAAGAAGTCACTTCCTGCAGATTCATTAAAAGTCTGTCTCTCTAATTCCACAGCTAAGTTCTTAAAGGTGGTGGGTGGCCTCTTGCTTAAAGCTACACAAATACCAGAAGGTGGCACACAGCACTGAATTTTAAAGAGGGTTTCAAGAATTAGACTCATAATCCTGATGTCTTTACCCAGCAAGTCAGGAGAAGTCAAGCTAGAGAACTAAGCGAGCAGACACATGGATAAATACTACCCATTGAGAAAGTAGGGGGTTTACAGGAAAATATCTTCATGAATGTGTTGAAGTTCTGAGAGAGATTACATGGATAAATTAAGATAGGCCACCTAGACTTCAGGATTTCCAGGAGGTCCCCCCTGATCACCCAGAAAGCTAAACAGCTATGTTTATGGATAAATAATTAGGTGAGACAGCAGAGAGACAGTACAGTCAGTACAGGAGGGAGATAACCCCTTGAGTTCCACAGATCTCTCTATTGCAACCTTTTCTTTTGCATTCTTATGCATGGAAAAGGTGGGGTGAGAAAAAGGAGATCTTGTTTCAATAGTGAATCACTTGCTGACAATATTAAATCATTAACATGAAAGCAAACTCTAAAGCACACCCCTGTCCCCTGAAATGCCTTACAGAACAGTGATTTGGTTACAGGTAACTTCAGAGTCCACCATCACCCCTTCCTGGACTGATTTCTGCAGGTTTTGGATCACACACACCTTTCTTTTCATGTTCTTGTTCCAGTGGCTCCAGAATACCATCATCTTCATCCCTGTACCCATAGTATTCTGCATCAATGGATTTCATCAGCTCAGCTCGAGTTTTCCGGGGCGGTGGGAGGGCTGCAAGAACACACCACTGTCCTTCATACTGGAGCCCCAGTTTGGAGCGAGGCTACTACATAAAAGGAACTGAAAAGCTCCCCCAAGCTCCCCCAGACCATCTAGTACTTCCCATAATTTTCCTTTGTGTGTGGCAAAAAGGAGCTGATTCAGCAGGTCTGCCTCACTTTCAGGGCCAAGTAATTCCCACTCATTCTATGACAAATCAAAACATAAGGTTTTATCCACTTACATCTTGGTTTTCGTGTTATGAAAGCTGGTTCCTGCTTCTAAAATTATGTCCAAGCCAACTTTTTTTTTTTTTAAATTATGAACTCAAAAGTACAATTTAGAACTTATCAATAAAGTTAACCTGTTATGCTGGAAGGTTTCTACAGAACATTAGTCCTTGCTATTTTGAAGTCCTGGGAGAAAAGAGTTCACTCTTATTTCGTTAATTAAACTGCAAACAGCCAAAGGTGTTCTTTGCCCAAGGAAATAGCATTTAATTACCCATGTTCAACAATGAATTCAGTCAATCTAAGGCACAGCCCACGTGTACCATAACAGGTATATGGTGTTGGTCACACTCCCCCATACTACAGTAGATCTCTAAGGGACACTACAAGGCAGGCTCTCATCTGGGAAGAGTTGCTTTTTACTTACGCTCCTTTTCAAAAAGTTCTCTAACTCCTGGTAAATCCTTTGCAGCTCCAAAATATTTGTAACCTCTGTTTCCTGGAACTTCTTTCCCTTCATGATCTAACATTTTTGGTCCAATTCGCTGGAAAAATAAACAGAATTAATTGTTTAAAAACGTATTACATTTGCATCTTATATTTCCAGGGCCTCTTAGTAGATCAAGGGATTGAGAGCAGTTCCTCTCTAGTAGATGTTGGCCAATAATATGTGGTTAGCTGAACATTGCACAGATTTCCTCATCAGCCAATTCACTTGCAAACAGAACAACCAGGTAGGACAAACTCATCCCCACTTACAGCATAATCTGGACCTCCCAGCTCCTTTATTCTGAATTCCCAGTGTCCTTTCTCCCTCAGAAGTTTGTTTATTTCATCATTCAGGTCCCGAATTCTGAATTCACCTAATCCAGCTGTTAACGAAAAAGGCAATAAATTAGGCAGCTTACTAGAAGCACCAGAATAATTTAAGAATTTGTGGGACAGAAACAGTATAGTTCATGTGAAATGTCATCTCTATTGTAACTGCTTAAAACTGGAGATCCAAAAAAACAAAACATAATTAGAAAAATCTTACCATTTTGAATCTGTGCCACTTTCTTGGATATTTCCCCAATGATCTAGGTAAATAAGAACACAAAAGTTAATTGCTAAAAAAAAAATTTAAAAAAATGCAAACCCTAGAAAGATCCAACTTCTAAGCTGGTTTTTTGATCTAGAAAATGGACCTGAGACTATCAATTTCAAGTATCAACATATTCAGACACTAATATAGTACCTCAGCAGCTTAAAAGCCAAGGAAAGGTTTTTATAACAGTCCACATGATGGGGGCAGGAGCCCGTAAAGTACAGAGAAAGGCTGAGGGAGAATTGAGTTTGATCCATCTTAAGATGAAGAAAAACTATTGTTGTCTTGTGGAAAATGTCGAGAAAAGCCCAGACTGTTTGAGAGGCACGTGACAATGGGACAAGTAGCAACACACACAAGTTGGATCAGGGGAAATTGTGATTAAATTCAAGGGGGGAAAAAACCATGAAGGTAATCAAGCACTGGAACAGGGGCCCCAAAAAGCTGTGGAATTCAAATCCCTGAAGGTATTGAAAAAATCTGTTGGACATGGCCATGAGCAGCTAGATGTGGTAGGTCCTGCTTTGAACACCCTGGTGAACCATGTGATCTTTGTTGAGAGATACTAGTTGTTAAATGAGTACGTTTTAATTACAATAAATTATTTAGAGTTATAATATGGTGTGATTTACACTGTTTGCCTAGCTTTACTTGGCATGAGTAGCTAGATTTGCTGAAGCCTTTAGGCCACAATAAAGTTAATTTTCTAGAGTAATTATTTTCCCAGCAGCTGGTACAGCGCTGTGTTTAGCTATTTTAGTAGGAGGAAAATGTCAATAGCAGGGCTGATATTTTGGTAGGGTTTTCCCAAGTCTGGGACTTCTCAGTTCCCCACATTCTATCAGCAAACACAGGTGCACAAGAAGCATAAACCAGAAGATAAAGAGGTGACAACCCTCAGCAGAGACTGCAAATCAACAAGATAAGAACAGCCAACAGCTGCTCTGTCTGGACACAGAAAAAGAATCCAATATGGTTCTAGAAAACCCCAGATCAAAAATCACCATTGGACTAAAAGATGCATGAGCAGAGTGTGAAGAGCAGCAGGTGATGGGTGGGTGTAGAGATGGCAAAGATATAATTGCCCAGGGATTTCTTTGTTCAATGTCCCTCTCTGCAGTCACCCAGCCCGGGCTGACTCTTCCAATTAAATTATTTATTTTTATAAAACCTAACACCAGAGACTCTGCTGTGGGAAACCCAGGGTCAAACCCAAAGGAGGGAGCACACCAGGTAGAGACCGGGAGAGAGAGAGAGAGAGAGAGAGTTTGTGTGCATGTAAAAATTTGTAATCAGGCTGCCTAAATAGAAAGTGCTAAATTAGAATTAGAATATCTATAGCTTAACATTACCTGTCGCCTCCATTTCTCAGCTTTAGGCAATTCATTACACTCTGACGCCAGGAAAGGCCTTCGTTCCTGTTTGACAGAAAGCCACACACCGTGGAGTTTTAATCCAGCATCAACATATTTACAGCATTTCATGCAAACTTTGTTGCTTGATTAATCCCAAACTACGCTACCAAGCTCCAGTGCCTACTGCTCCCACATAAGTAGGAAACAACCAAATTAAACCACCACAGAATGTAAAAATCTACTTAAATCCACTTTATTCAAAAGAAAATGTCCCCCCTTTTTTTTTTTTCCCCCCAAAACAATCCTCTCAAATACAAATACCATTCCACTTAGGGCAGCTGAGTTATCACATAATTTCCATTATACTAGAATCTAAATAAAATCCACCATCTTCCAAGCAGTGATTAAGTTTAGGCCTTTCTTTCTCAATTGCTACCATCTAAATAATGTAGTTTTTTCCCCCCAAGATGATTTTGTTTTGCACTCTTCCCAACTACAGTTTATCCAAAATACCTTTATCCCAACCTTCTTCACATTCCATTGACTCGCTTACAAAAACTAATATTTCATCTTACATAAAGAACTCTGTAGGAACCTTTCCCTACAGTATTTCCACAGCTTTTATATATTAAAAAGTCTTCTTTGACATAATTTCCCAGAAACTCTATTCCATCTTATTTTCCGGCTAGGAAAATATATTAATGGAATATTTTCCACTATAGTTTCCCCAAACTGTTATTTTCCACTTTACTGTTCCATATTGCTTGCACTTGTCTGTAAAACATAATTTCTTAAGGCACAAATATAGGACACCTCAGTTTCCAGAATTCTTATGTCAGTTATCCAAAACTAAAAATTATAAACCTGTACCAAAAAAAGGTTATTGAGAACACTCTGATCCCCACATAAATATTCTTGTAATTTGAGTTAAGATTCAGTGAAAGATGTACAGGAATATCCAGAGATAGCTGACGATCAATCTTTAAGGTTTTTCTGCATGGGATACTATTTCTCTCACTAGAGTGGTGGATTTCTTTTTTAAATTATGAGTTGTTCAGTCCATTTTTTTTTTTGTTAATCTTGGTTAAAACCAATAAAAAAAAAAGCTGCACAATATAAAGATAATTATGAACAGAGGCACGGCTATCATAAGCTGGGTTAATAACATGCCAATGTTATACCTCATGCAAGCCTCAAGTTCACAATGACTCTGAAGACCTTCTTTCATGGTTACTCTTTTGTCAGAACACACCTATGAAGAAGACTAGAGAAGGATTTCTCTACCTCCTCTGGGAAGAAATCCAAACAAACGTTGTGATCACAGTCAGTAAAGGTAAGTGCTCGTGAATCAATTTGCATAAATAGTTGCAGGAGGAGGTAACTTCAGTTTCAAAAGTCATTTCCATTCTCTGCCCAGCATGCTGCCTCCATTTACAGCATAATTGGAGTTGGGTTTTGTGGTTGGTTTTTTTTTTTTTAAACTACTTCTTATTCTACCTGCCTTACATAAAAAAAATAAGCAATGTTCAATTTTCACTTTCTTCTCGGCAGCCAAGCCAACACACCTCTGGAATATAATTAACCCATTTAAAAATTTATGTAGGAAAATTCTTACCGCCAATTCTGTTCTGTATCAGTGCAAAATGCAGTCCCCACTGCAGCTGTCTTCCAGAGAACTAATGCTGTGCTCCTATGGACACCCATATCTGGCAGATGACCTCTCTGACAGCTGTCATGCAGCTCTGCACCTGGCTCACCTTCCACTCTTGATTAGAGATAACAAAGCTTTAGTTTTTTCACATCATACCTTAACTTTTCCTTCCTCGAGCTGAGCTTGCCGAAACCTTGCCAAGGCCGTCCTAAAGAAAAGAAAAGAAGCAGATTTAGTTTTACAAATCTATTTTTACCAATCTACATTTTGCCAGGGGCAAGTTCTGCTCTGGATGTTGATTATGGAC
>BJBW01013213.1:0-31324 GCA_004320125.1 Scolopax mira | reverse complement strand
CTGATCAATGCTTATAAATACTTAAAGGGAGGGTGTCAAGAGAATGGGTCCAGTGGTGCCCTGGGACAGGACAAGAAGAAATAGGCCAAACTTGAGTCTAAGAAGTTCCACCTAAACATGAGGAGGAACTTGTTTACTTTGAGAGTGGCAGAGCACTGGAATAGGTGGAGTCTCCTCCTCTGGAGACATTCAAAACCCACCCAGACAAGTTCCTGTGCAACCTGCTCTAGGAGGACCTGCTTTGGCAGGGCAGTTGGCCTAGATGATCTCCAGAGGTCCCTTCCAACCCTGTGTCATTCTGTGATTCTGTGAAATGGATGCATGTTACTCTATTTCATGTAGAGCACTGCATATTCTTTCATGATATGATAGTGCTCCCAGTGTGCTAGGGTTGCACATCTCAATGGGCAGGACGTGTCTAGGAAACATTGTCCAACATGAAAAAGCTTATGCTGATTGCCCACTGCGAACTGGTAAACAGAGGTATGAGGAACGCTTGCAGGGATTTCTGTGTCCTACTCCAGGACCTCTTGTCAGCTTCAGAAAAAAATCATAGAATGATTTGGATTGGAAAGGACCTTAAAGATCATCAAATTCCAAACCGGTTTTTTTGGAGGTCATGGTGTAAGTTCTTGCAATGAAAATACAGTTCTGTCTTTTTGACAAAATGTTGGTGTATTTCCCCTCACTTTTTCCTCTTCTCCCCCCCATCCTATATAATTTATACAAAGTTACTATTTGCACAGTCTTGAAAACATTTGCCCATCCAAATGGCAGTTTCATGGAATGGGGAAGAAACGTGTCATTATCACTCCTTGCCAGAGGAACAGATGGGAGAGCTGAGCCTGCAAGACAGGTTTATTGGGTTGAAAGTCCACATCATATGAGTGTGTACCTTGGTACATTGCCAGTGGCATTTTTAGGGCAGTGCAACATACACATGGCCAAGATCCAGAGGCCCTAAAATCACAGAATGACAGAATAGTTGAGGTTGGAGTGGATCCCTTGAGATCATCTAGTCCAAGCCTCCTGCTCAAAGCAGGGTCAACTAGAACAGATTACTCAGGACTGAGTCTGGTCCGGTTTTAAGTATCTCCAAGGATGGAGACTCCACAACCTCTTTGAGCAACCTCTGCCAGTGTTTGACTGCCCTCATAGGGAAAAAAAAAGTGGTTTGTTGTGTTTAAATGGAGTTTTCTATATTTCTATATTTTCTATATTTCTTTGTGCCCATTCCTTCTTGTCCTTCTTTACGCCCTCTCCTGACGTATTTGTACACATTGGTAAGATCCTCCTGATCCTGCACTTTTCCAGGTGCACAATTGCAGCCCCAGAACTGAACCCAGAACTCAAGGAGTGTTTCACCAGCACTAACTAGAGGGGAAGGGTCATCTCCCTCAACCTGCTGGCAACACTTCTAAATGCAGCACAGGAAGCCATTGGCTTGCTTTCCTCTTGCTGGCTGGTCATGGTCAGCTTGCTGTCCACCTGGACCCACAGGTTGTTTTCAGTGCTTCTTTCCAGATAGCTGGTGCCCAGCATATACTAGTTTCTGGACTTACACCTCCATGGGTGGCTCTTAAACCTCCATAGGCTTAGCTCTTCCCCTTGTTGAACTTCCTGAAGTTCCTGTAGTCTCATGTCACCAGCCTGTTGAGGTCCCTCTGGTTGGTAGCAGAGGGACATCTTCTAGTGTATCAGCCACTCCTTCCTGTTTTGTGTCATCTGCAAACTTGGCGAGGCAAGAGTGCTGAGTGTACGCTCTGCCTTATCATCCAAATCCAAATCACTAATGAAAATATTAAGCAGCATTGATCCAAGCGTCTACTCCTGGGACACACCAGTCGATGCTTGCCTCCAGCTGGACTTTGCGCTGCTGATCACAAACCTTTGAGCCCAGGAATTCAGCTGGTTTACACTCTACCTCAGTCTGCTTATCTAGCCTGTACTTCATCCATTTGCCTGTGAGGCTGTTACAGAAGAGAGTGTCAAAAACCATGCTAATGTTGAGATAAATGACATCCATTTCTTCCTTGCTTTGGACTTTCCACATGTTTGAGGGCCCCCCAGATACCTTAAGGATTATCTTAGTCTTTAAGTAAGGTCTAAGCAGTAAAAGCTGAGGTGAAAAAGGCATTCAATGCCTCAGTTTTTTCTGTGTCCATTGTCACAAGGGCTCCTGCTCCATGCCTCAGCAGGCCCACATTTTTTCCACTTGTCTTTTTACTGCTGTGGTACCTGTGGTACCTGTAGGAACCTTTCTGGGTGCCCTTCACATCCCTTGTCACACTCAACGCCAGGTGGACTTTAGCTTTCCTAAACCCAACCATGCATGTTTGGACATGTTTTCCCTGGTGTCCCTGGGTTCTTCTGCACTCTGGATGGCGGTAAGGGAGAGGAAACATGGAATGAAACCAAGTAATTGTGACTGGCACATCCTGAAAACAGAGAAGAGGGAAGTGAATGTTTGAAAACCCTTCAGGGAACACTGAGCAGAGCTGCCTAGCAGATCCCACCACCCTAGAATGGGCCTGTGGAGGTAGTGGATGCCGAGGGCTCTGCTTGGTGCTGCAAGCAGATGGGGAGAAGAGGCAGCCCTACTGTCAGGATCTCCTCATCCAGCTCCCTTTTCCTCTGGAAGTGTGAGCTTGTGTGACTAGGGCCAGGAGGAGGCTGATGAGGAGGTCCTCCAGTGTGGTGGAGCCTTGAATGGGGGGAGGTAGGTAGAAAGTGTCAGCCAGAGCCTCATCAGCTTTGGAATAGTTGAAAAAAGTTATTAATTCATCAGGTTCTCTTGCTTGCCATGGACAGATGGGGGAGAAGAGGATCCCATGGAGGTACCTCTGTCTTCTGCTCTTGGGAGGGTTTTGCAGCTATCTTCCTGTGGCTCACAGGTCTGAGGATGGTGCAGCCCCCCCCCCCCCCGCCCCCAGCAGTGCCTATGTCGGGGTGGTAAGCAAGGATGGGGCATGGAAAAGGGGAGATGAACATGCCAAGTGTGGCATGTCTTGGGCAGACTAGTTTGATGTGAAATTTGCTGAAGGGGAGCATGGAGGTCACCTGGGAGCACAAAGGCCCTTGCAAAGAAGGCAGGTGCTGCAGGACTCATCCAAGATGGGAGAGGATTCAAGGTGAGCTTGCTTCCAAGAGGGAATGGTGTGAAATGCTGCTGGTGGCACAAGTGGCCATCTCTGCTCACTGCCTACTGTGATACGTGTGATGTGTGTTGTACTGCAGATGGCTGCAGTACCAGATGAGGAGTGAATAAACCAACCCCTTCCTTACAGGAAAGTAGAGGAAGGAGGAGGAAAAGTAGTGACTGGAAAACCTGCTGCTTTATGAAAAAAACCAAGAGACTTGCTGCTGTAGACTGAGACCCCTTCTGTCCTGCCATGCAAGCACAGGAGCTGAGCAAAGAGGTTGGGCCAGGATCTGCTGGTGTAAAAAGCGCTACCAGTGGCCTGTGATTGGTTCCTACATTGTCCTGACAGCAGTGGAACCAGGGCAGATCTGGTCAAGCTGCCTGAAGGCAGACTGCACTGGAGACCTGCTCAGGGGCTAAGGGATTCCCTTCAGTACCTGTACACCCACCTATGCATTCGGTATCGGTCCTCTATCAATATACAGCACAGCATTTGGTGTGTTGGAATCTCTGATGGAGACCTTCTAGGAATGATGACCTCTTTCCTTTGTAAGAATCTTCTTGTAGGCTCTGGAGCTTGGACTGTCTGATAGCTGCGATCTGTCAGAGCCCTGGCTGTGCTGTTCTCATTAACAGCCAGCTGGAAAATTGTCTCTTGCTGAGGAACCACATCTTACCAGCTGAACAGCTTGTAGCAGACAGGCTGCACACACAGGGGCTGATTCTATTTAGTGAAGATGTGTCCTGGTTTGAGGTAAAACAGAACCAATTTTCTTGTCGGTAACTTCAGTTAAGTCTCTTCTCAGTCACAACACTCAGAAATTAACGGCATGTTTCTCACATGGTATCCACTTCTAGCAGGTAAGGGCTGATGCTTGCAGTGAATACTAAGGAACAAGATACAGAGAGGCTCTTGCTTATATTTATTGCTGTAACAACCACCATCAGCTAATTTCTTTATTTGCTCCTTTGGAGTGTCGGAAGTGGACAAGTGTAGAGGGGTCCCATCTGCAGGGAGAGGTGGACAGGACAGGTGAACCAAAACTGACCAAGAGGGTGTTCCATCCCTTCTACCCCATGCTCAGTATAAGCAAAGGGGTCAGATTTCTTCTTCAGTGACCAGCATCTGAGGAGGACTCTGTCTCTTTGATTGTGATTCGTGTGTTCCTGACTTTAGATCCAGAGTCCAGTTCCCATCTGTCACTGAGTCCAGTCTGGGACTTCCTTAGTGACTGCCGATGACATGATCATCATCCTGGGATCTCATCACTGATTTTATATATATTATATATATTCCATTATTTTCTTATTAATATTATTATATTTTCTTATTATTTTAATATTAATATTTAATTAAAGTAGTTTAGTTTCTTTTTCAATCCATAAGTCTCTTTCTCCCTCATCTCCTTTGTGAGAGAAGATCAAGAGAACATCTGTAATTTTTTTTAGCAGCCATGACAAGATGTGAGATTTTTAAGTTGTAAATTGTAAGGTTTCATTGTGGTTTGGTGGCACTGTGCCCTTGGTTTTCTCCAGCTCAGCCTCCTGTTCAGAGGAGAATATTAGATCAAGGAGGATATGTCTTTGTCTAATCTAATAATTGAAAGGATTTACAGGGCTGGAGACGTATCACCACTGAAGCAACCTCTAGGTTGCAGAACACTACTCCACACTCCTTTCAAACAAGTTTTTCCTAATGTCCATGTCCATTATTTGGGATCAGCGTCTCCCACTTCACCAGATGCAGTCTGCTGATGCTGCACCTATTCAGGATGTTTTTTACTGTATTTTATCCAAGAATTTTTCCATTTAATGCTAAGCTTTCTGCCATGGCTGCAATTGTGTTGAGAGACACTTGTTCCTCTGGGGTTGTCTTTGCCATTTTTATGATATTGCTCTGCTGTCTGAATTGGAGGTGCTTTGAAGTCCATTCCTGTAGCAGCTGAACCTTAATTCTACAAGCTGAAATAGGAGAGAACTGTCTTTCCTAAGCACCATCCAAACTTGGGTATTTAATTCCTTTTATTTCCTTTACTCCTTACTTGCCATTAACATTTTACAGGTAGTTTGTACAGGATGTCAGTATCTTGCTCTGTGTTCCTCCTCTCCATAGGAGTGGTATCACAGTAATGAGCATCTCCTGTGTGCATGGTGACTGGTGACTCCTTTGTGTGGAGGAGTCTTGAACCTCCAGACCACACACTCTCTCCCACTTCAAGAGCAGTTTAGCTAGAGGTTCCTTGGGGCTAGGCAATTAATTTCCTTTTGGAAAGATAATGTTCTTGCTATAAGAAGGAACTTCTGCATCCAAACAATATAGTGATTTTTTTTTTTCCCTTGTGAGTAAACCTAACCACTAAAGCTGTAATGAGTGTGAAGCTCCTTGAGAATGTTGTGCTTCTGGGGCTGTTTGGGGAGCTAACCAATTGCCTATAACCTCAGCCTTCCTTCTGCATGTCCACATCCCTTCTTCCAAGATTGTCTTCCCAGGGTCACTGCTTTCTTTTTCAAATAACTTGCATTGATTCATTTTTGGTTGGGATAGGCAGCTTTCACTGTATCATGGATCCTTTGCACCTGATGTTCTCTGCACAAGAAAATTAGTCAGCTAAGAGTATGGACAAGTGCAGGGTTAATACAGGTAAAACATATCAAGGTAAAAGTGAGCAACAAAAATGACTCTGAAAGCAACTGGTGATACACCAGGACTGATTTTTAGTAGGCACGTGTATTTGTCTAAGGTGAGTTTGGCTCTGAGCTCTGCCAGTAGATTGGGAGGAGGCAGGGAGTTGGACAGGGCTTGTGTCCTAGCACTATTCACAAACCAGATCTTCCAGGGTGACGTGGGATGTGAGGGTGACTTTGTGGATCTTGGTGTTGATGGGCACTTATCAAACCTCCAGTTTGACTGCCCAGTATCAAGCGATATAGATTCCTAGCATTTAGTAGTTGTTCCAGGAGGATGCAATACTGTTCCAGCAGCAAATACGTTTTGGTTTAGAGCGCTCAGACCCCTGCTCGTCAGGTGATGATGCCTGTGGCTCCCTGCCATTGTGTGCATGCTTCTCTTCAGACACTTACCCACCCGAGTAAGCAGTCTAAATCTTGCTGTAACTCAAAAGCTGCTTGTCTGAGTTCCCTTCTCAAGCTGGACTAATATCAGCATCACTGATACTAGCTATTCACCAAGTGCACGTTATACAGATTGATAAAGGGCAAAACCAAGCCCTCCCCTAATTTTTGCCCATACTCCCAGCTGAGTATGGGGGACTGTTTTTCACCCGCAATCTTCTTGCCTGATCTGCAGTTCTTTTCCTTTGGGCAGCAGGATCTTCTCACCATCCCCACCATGTACCTTTTACTGTCTCGGTCTTGTGAAAAATGCAGGAATTTTCAATAGCCTGAATTGCCTTTTCTGCCCAACACTGGTAGTTGGCTGTTTGAAATCAGTTGCAACAGTTCCATTCAGCTTCACTGAACGAATGTGGGAAGGGATTCTTGTGTTTAGCATGCCTTATATGTCCGATTTAAACATCATTTAAAATGCTGTCTGTCATAACTGCTGTGGTGCAGTTATAAACCAGACATGAGAACATCATTGTTAGTGAGGGAAAAATAAAAAATCAACCAAGAAGGGACTGTGATATTCCTATGACCTGGAAAACCTATTTTTTCTATTCCTGTGAGCAAAATTTAGACTGGTTTTTGGTTCTGAACCACCTCAGGGATAACAAAGTATGTGTCCAGACTGGCTCCTTCACTCTCTGTCTTTCAGGCTTTCCTCACCCATGATGCCACATCTTTCATTCTTCCTGAGGTCTGTGCTACTGGGATTCATCCCCTCTTAAACTTACTACCATGTGGCCCTGCCCTGGCGACAGGGACTGCTGGTGCTTGCACAACCCAGCTGGCTGGTATTGGAGAGAGATGTCTTCTCTCCCCTGCGCTGTCTGCTCTCCATCAGAGATGTGCAATGGGTGCCGAGACAGGTCATACCAAAGGGGTGTAGACCAGCAGAGAAAAACAGAGCTGCTGCTTGCTGGCTGAGGGCTGGTCTGAGGAGCCCAAGTTGGGAGGGTGAGCTTGGGGAGAGGGGAGTGGGGATAGGGGTCTGCAAGCCTTGATGGGAAGGGCGGTTCCTCATGTCACGGCATGTTGTGTTTCTCCCCTTGCAGATGTCGTGGCACCCGCAGTACCGCAGCTCCAAGTTCCGCCACGTGTACGGTAAAGCCGCCAGCAAGGACAAGTGCTACGACTGCGTGCCCATCACCCGCAACGTCCACGACAACCACTTCTGTGCCGTGAACCCCCACTTCATCGCGGTGGTGACTGAGTGTGCGGGTGGGGGGGCCTTCCTCGTCATTCCCATCCATCAGGTGAGCTCCGCTGAGGCCAGCTGGCTTTCATGAGCCTGTCGGGAGGCTGGAGGAGAGCCGGGCTTTCTAGGGTGCTAGATGCACAGGTGATAGCCAGGTAATGCTGAATTTGCCCAAATTGCAAAATGATGGAAGAGGCCCCTGAAGCCCTGGCAGATGATTCTTGGGATGTGTTTACTTTTATGTCTTACTTTGCTGCTTGTGGTTTTTTAACACCTTCCTTCATTTCATATTTCATTTGCCTTTCTTATATAATCAGCAGGAACTGTGCTGCTCAGATATTTGTCTTCTAGGATAAATTGCAAATAAAAAAGCAGTTAGTAGGTACAGAGGGCAAAAACTGAAAGGTGATTTAGTGGCAGGGCTTCAGCTGTGACCAAAGAAGAATATACTATGTTGTGCTCTACCTTGTCCTTTGTGGAAGAATGGAGACACAGTTATCAGGCAATGAAGCTCTTAAGCTTCAAGCACTGATACTGGAAAAGCTTCCCTTTCAGAAACAAATCCCATGTTTATGGGTTTTGATGGCTTAAGGATCTGATGAGAGGGAGAAACTGGCTGTCTGATGTTTATTGCTTCAGAAAAATTAGGCATGCAGTAATGTGGATTAATGTCAATATGAGATTATGAGCTCTCTGGAATCAGGGCAGAACAGATGAAAGGCAAAAGTTCAGCCTTTAATTAAAAGTTAATTGATGGTGTTACTGCAATGTCACTTTTTCAATATATATTTGCTAAGGATGAAAGTGAACTGGCTATACTTGAAGAACCTAGCACAGTTCCCGGCCCTTTTAGACATTGTTTATTCAGCTTCTTCACTGCTGGTTCCCTTCAGAGACAGTCCTTCTAAAGCTAACCACTATCCTGTTTTTCTTGACTGAGTCACTTTTGCCCCTTCGATCATGATCTGTTGAGGCTGAAGAACTTGTCTTCATCACAGAGCTGCATCTATAAGCAGGCAGATGGTGACTGTGGGACAGGGGGTGGGACTCGGCTCTCAAAGAGTTGGCAAAATGGGCTAAAGGTGTTTGCACTGCTTACTATTAATTCTTCTGTTCTCACCTCTTCTCAGCTTAGCTAGTCTTTAGTAGCAGTTCTTCCATTCTTAACACCTGCTCAGATACTCCACCCAGATTTTAAATGATGCTTGCAGAAGTCAAAGGCAAGTTAGAGCTAGGATATACACAAAAGGATAATTAAAGTACGTCAATGAAAATGTGAAATTGCTTTCATGTGACGAAAGACTTTGTGGGTAAGGCCTCAATGAGTCTGTGAAAAAAAGACAAATGAGCGAAATATATGTAACTGTGAAGAGCGTGGGGAAGAAGTTTAAGGAGCAATTCTTCTGGATTTGCATAATGAAGGGTATCCAGGAGGCCAGGGAGCAAGCCATTAGCAGCAGATGTGAATGAATGTGAGCTCACTGCTGTGAATTGTTGATGTACCCAGAAGAATTAAGGGGTTCAAATCAGAGTGGAGTTATGGGGAGGAGTTGCTTTATGAACAGTATTTGTTCAGATGCAGGTCCCCTAGTTCAGGAAATCCCTTGAGGGTTGACTTGTGGTGGTGGATCATGGAAAGGATCTGTATGTGCTGTGCTTTATACAGCTGTTCTCTGAATACCTATTCCTGATCCATCCTGGTGGGGGGAGAGCTACCTTGGCCACCCACAGAAAGGGGTTCCCTGAGTCTGAGGGTTGTTATACTGGTTACTTTTGCTCCTGGTCGTGGTATTTGTGGCTGCCACCTGCTCCTGTGGTAGTGACCCGTGGTAGACAGTCTGCTAGGCTCTTGGCCCGTCCCCAGGGCTGCTGGGGCACCAAAGGCAGCCTGGTCTGAAGACATGTGCCGAGGGGCAGTATTGCCCTCTCATGATAGACAGCTCACCTGTGGTTACTTTTGACTGGATTCACAGGGAGTAGCCACATTCCAAGCATGCCATGGAATGTGACATGGAAAAGCTCAAGAGCCAGAAGGTGTTTAGTCAAAGCGGTAGATGGTAGATGGGACAGGGAGGGCTGTGCTTTCTTGGGGGGCTGAATAACCTGCTCGGGGAGTGGCTCTTTTCCCTGCCATCTTTTTTTGAGTTCATTCTGTGTGTGCTTGCCTCAGGATGTGCTTGAGTGCAGCTTCAGCCTCGCTCCATTTAACTGTGCCTCTTGACTTGTTTGTTGTGGTCCTCTCCTGTCGAGTCATGGACACCAAGCTCTCTCATCTCTCCTTGAATAAATACCACTTCTTCCCTTCTGCACCACTCTTCTCTGAGAGCCTGGGTGTGAGGTGGGAGCAGCACGGATTGTGTAGGAGAAGAGCTTTTTGCCATAGATATCCACCTTTGAGCAGGCCTTTGCATTCAATCTGAGGAGGAGTTAGTTGAATATTTGGCACTGCTTGGAGAATGGCCTTCTATTGCAGGACATGTCAGCTAGGTCCTCATGAAGGTGTGACATTGATGCCAACTGGGCGGAACAGCAGCACATCTCACCAGGGAGGGAAGTGGCTGTGGCTATAGGGGCTGCCTAGTGCCCATAAGTCTAGCAAGTCTGAGGAGACATGGGCTCAGTGACTCTGACTGGGAGATGAGCTGCTTGTGCACAGGTTGCCCTGGGTTGCTGTCTGACACAGATGTGTTGGGGGAAGCACACGAATCGCTTGTCAAGGAAGAGAGAAATGTCTCTCTTCTTGTCTAAGAGAGAAATGCTGTGTCTTTCCTTTCAAAGACAAATCCCTTTTCCTTCTCTGATGTTCAGACGTGGTTGAGGCTCCATATGTCTCTTCCTTTGCAGCATAAAGCAAAGGGGTAGCAAAATGAGGACAAAGTCTGGAGAGATAGGGAAGACATTTGTGTCTAGTCCTTGCAGCCTCCAGCCTTTCAATGTGCCAGCAGCAGGTGTGAAAGGGAGGATGGCTGTGGTTGTCTAGACCTCCTAGACACAAACCCAGCTCCCTTCTTTCTGGGGGTAAGAACTATGGAATGAAACTTGTGATGACCCCTCAGGCCTTAACTGACTGGTGCCGCATATGAGCACTCCACTGTGTGTGGTGTCACTGGAGAACATCTGAGGGTGGGGCTGACCTCTCTCATGGTAATTCGCCTTCTGCAAATCTGCTGGGGGAATTTTAACAGCTATCCCATTAGTGGTGGTTTTTGTCAAGGAAATTAGAGTTTGGCTACTTTTCAAAAAACATGTGAGGTTAGAAAGGAAGTGGTTGAAAAATTGCCCATTTTCAAGCACTGCAAATAACTGTGGAAATCAGGTGCCTCTGCATGAATGACAGCACGTCTAGTTACTAAAACAGTTTTTGGTCTGTGGAATGAAATGTCCCCTGCACATGAAGATCTTTCCTTCCCCATGCAGATGTGCACCTGAGACTAGCAGCCCTGCCTGTCACGTCAGCTTGTTGGCAGCCAGGAGGTTCATGTACAGTGGGTCCTGCTCTATCCCAGGGCTGCAGAGTTGAACTGGGGGAAGGTGGGGTTGGTGGCTGGGAGGACAAGGGCTCCTTCTCCAGGGCCAGCTAAGCCTGCTGGGGATGTGGGGGTGGGAGAGCCTTGCGGGATGGGCAGGCAAAGCAGGCTCTGGGCAGCCTGGGAGTCTCCCAGATGGAGTGGGGAGCAGACAGGCAGCCAGCTCTGGGAGGGGACAGAGTTCCCATAGGGATCAAGGGGTCCCTGTGGAGCTGGCTGCCCAGCCCATTGAGTTGCCAGCTTGAAACCAAGCCCTAAAGCCTACAAAAGGACACCGTAGGCGGGGGAACGCTGCTTATTAAAGGCCTTTTATCTCTTCTGCCTTCCCAAGTCACTTTGCATTGTCGCTGTTATAAAAGGGAATTGTTTTAGGCTGTACTCTAAAAAAGCACAGTCTTTTACATTTCAAAGCCCTCTGGGTGTTCAGTTTAAAGCAGGTTAGTCCCAGTCTATGTGACAAACTTTCCAGTGAAGCCAGAATAGTTACATATCGTGTCCTGCTCTGCATTCAAAACTGTAAAAATTTTCAAGGCTGGGAAAATTACATCCTAGCTACATCCAGGTCAGGGCCAGCATTGACTTCCTTTTGCTGTGCTCTCCTAAGGCCCATCTCTGCAGAGCTGCAGGGAGTGTACCAACAGAGGTGTCTGCTTTCCAGGAGAGCACACATTTGCATTGATTTTGGGTTACAGTTCTTCCAGGTGGGATAAAAGTAAGCAGGTAAGCATCACCACCTTGCCACCATGTTTCTCTCCTTAGGTGGCTGACTTTTGGACAGATGTCTGGATTGCAAGGTGGTTCCTGGAGTTCCCAATACTTGTCCTGTTCCTGACAGGGAGAAGCAAGCGCTGCTCCAATGTTAAATTATCCAGCACCCTTCTTAGCACATAATAAATGCACCAACTTGTCATGTAGCAGAGACTGTGCCTGCAGAATGGGTTTATCCTGGTGCAACCCAGCCCCCATGTGGCACAAGGCCCTCAGTGCACTTCTTAGTGCACTTTGTACAGGATTTTTACCAGTGAAGATGCCACCCAACCATGGCAATTTTGGGGGGGGGCAGGGGGTGGAGAGTCCAGAATGCTGATTGAATCCGGTGAATGTCTGGATTTGAACACCATCAAAAAAAAATAGATAGCTTATTGGAAGAAAAATCACATTTTTAATTTGTGTCACAAATGTCTTTTTGCTTAATGCAAATAAGTGCCAGTGATAGGGCTAAAAAGTAAAACCTAACCCATAATTTTTTCCTGCATATAAGAAGTATTTTCTGAAAGATATTCTGTTTTTTTTTTTCCTCAAGATCTTTTAAAAATGTGGAAGACTAAACTAATTTATGTTTCCCCTCTTAAGTTTTATTCTGGTGTCCGGACCAAATACTGTCTTCTAACTTTAGCAGTCTTGCTGCATTTGTACAGATTTCTTGATAGTGGTGTTTACTTAGGAAGGCCTCAGTACTTTCTTTTCAGTGGTATTGTAAAGACTTGCCTTGCAGGGACAGCAAAACCCTGTTTTCAACAGATAGAGAGCACCCAGGGCATTTGGAGCATAACAAGCAGAAAGAGGTTTCTTGCTGGAGCTGGCTCTGATCTTCCCTGAAAATGTCCTGTAGTTGAATGGCTCACCTTAGGTTTGATGATACTTGTTTTTTTCCAGACAGGCAAGCTCGACCCACATTACCCCAAAATATGTGGGCATAAAGGGAATGTTCTGGACATCAAGTGGAATCCGTTCAATGACTTTATCATAGCTTCATGTTCAGAAGATGCCACAGTAAGTTCACCAACTTGTACTCTGTGTTATTAGCTGGCTAATGTGCTTTTTGGAAAAAGAAATAAAAAAGAAAATAAAAGGCCTATGCATGACATGTGAAATTACATATATATATACTTATAAAAATTCAGGTAAGAGTAAGAATCTTCTGAGGTTGGAGCTGTGTGATCCCTTCCAGATGAATCAGTGTGAGGAGGAAGATCTGTTTTGTGGGGGCTTGCAACTTTTTTGTGTCTGTTTGCATGAGAAAAACAGAATATGAATTAATAATGGAATGTCTATTCAAGTTTAATTGCTGTGAAAGTCTTCCTTTACTTTAGAATAAAAGCTTCAACAAAACATAGTCTGGAAGAGCTATTTCAGAGAAATTCCCTGCAGAGCAAGTTTGAGGTTGTTCCTGCTCTCAATTGCTCTGTTAAGTCATGCTGAATCAGTTATGGGGTAGCTGAGGAGTCTACATCATGCTATTCTGCAAAAGGCATAAATGAAAATGAACATAAAGAAATGAGCATTTTCCTACTGAAACTGCAGAAAGACTCCAAAGATTCATGCTTAATGCAAACCAATAAAAAAAGTACTGGATACATCACATCAGGTTCAAATTTTATGCAGTAAGTGGTTTGGCTGAGTTAGTATAATTAAGATGCAGTCACATATTTTACGTTAGTGAAGGTACAAGCTAGTTATTAGGAACTGAAAGACTCAATTCATGTTTATAAGGAATGGTTTAGCCCATATCTACACAAGGTTGCTTTCCTTGTCCTGTCAAAAGTATGATGTTTACTGCTGTGCTAGTGAGGACATCTGACTAACTACCGTGCTCTTTTCCAGAGATCCCAGATATATTTTGTCCCACTGGATATATTCATTCTCTACCACACAGCATAAGGGAAGTTTCCCTTCAGCTCTGGCTTGGTGAACATCCTCCACCATTTCAGCTCTGCCAAAAATCACTCTTGGAGGCTCTTTGAATTGTCATTCCTGTTTAGTGACTTGCCTTTGCTTCTTTGGATATTCATGTCTTTTTTGAAGGCTTCCTTCAGTTTCTGGGCTGCCTAGGAGCAACCTGTATGCCAGGTTTTCATGCTGTCTCAGAAAGGATTTGTGGCAGGAAGTTGGCACCGTGACCTCTCTTTTGAGCCTCAGATGAGGAATGAACACCGGCTTCGAAGCTTCCTGCTACAGAATCACAGAACTGTTTGTGCTGGACAGGAGCTTGGGTGGTCTCTCTACCACCACCTCCTGTGCAGATCTGTGGACCCTGAGTCTTGAAAATCTCCAGGGATGGAGACTTCACCACCTCTCTGGCAACCTGTTCTGGTTCTTCACTGTTCCTATGGAGAAACTTTTTTCCTTATATGCATTCAGAACCTCCTCAGTGTAGTTAGTGACTGCTGTATGCTGTCCTCCCACCCTACACTTCAAGACACCTTGGTTTTCTTTTCTTAGTAATATCATAAGCATTGGAGGCTTCCATTGGATCACCCTGAAGCTGTCTCCTCTCCAGGGTGATTAAGGCCATCTCCCTCAGCTTCTGCTCACACAGCATTCTCCTCCTGAGTATCCTGATAAAGTTGAGTTTATCAGCACTTTTCTTGTACTGGGAGGTGCAAAACTGGATGCAGTATTCAAGCTGTTGTTTAAAGATTCCTGAGTAAACGGGAAGATTGCTTTTATTGATTTAATGGCGATCTTCGTGTTGTTCCAGACCAGGATGTTGCTAGCTTTCTTTCATGCCAGGGGATGCTGCTGGGTCATATATGTTCTATTGTTCACCAGAACCCTGAGATTTATGCAGAAGGACTGTTCTCTGTCAGCTTTCTTTTCTGATTTCCTACTGAAATTTGGCACTGAATCATTATCCAGGCTAAAGAATGGTAACACTGAGCTTGGCACTGGTCTCAGCATCAGAAGTTGTTTTGAGCAGTATTGCTACTGTACTCTTTTTTTTGGTACTACCCTCCCATCATCCTCCTGGTGCCAGGAAATGGGGTCTCAGGGGTTCCCTGCACAGTGATACAGTGTAGGGGCACCTCTTCCATCCTCGCTAAGTGTGAGGACAGTAGACTGTGTTTCTTAGTGTAACTGTCTTTTCTCATACCTGGTAGCTAGAACTGGTCACTAAGTTCACTTAGTCTAAGCCCTGCTTAAAGCAGGCCAGTTGAATCAGGGTGCCCTGTCCAGATGAGTTGGGAAAATCTCCAAGGCTGCAGATTCCATGGCCTCACTGGGCCCTTTTGCCAGGGTTTGGGTACCCTTCTGGGAAAAATTTGGATCCTCTGATCTCCAAGGAATGCCTATATTGCCATTTGTGTTCATTGACTTTGGTGCTCTCCTTTTGCATCTCTAAAGAGTCTGGCTCCATCCTGTCTGTGTATTCCTGCCATGTTGTTGAAGGGTAGGCAGAAGTCCTCACCTTTGCCTTCTCCTACCTGGACTGAACAATTTTTTTTCTTTCTAGATCTCCTCAGTTTTGCTGTGCTCCTGTCCTCTCCTCATTTTAGTGGCTGCTGTTGAACTCATTCCATGGGCTCAACATCTGTCTTGTCCTGGCCTGTACTGGAGAGCTCAGATTAGACATACTGTTGGGACCTCTACACAGCAATATTTTACACTAAGAGAAGTCTGAGGAAGTTTTTGGGGTCCCAGAGGCATCCACCACTTCAACTGCACTGGACATTAGAGCCAAAGCCTTGCAGTCTGTTTTTAAAGGCCTGGTTCTTTCCACCATTTCTGAGCATTAGCATATGCCACTGTTCTTGCTTGAGTGCAAGGATGCATCTTATTGCATCTGATTCTCCCTGGAGCTTCTGAGGAAAGCCACACACTTCTGTGAAGATGGTGGAAATTTCCCATCATGCATATTTCTTAGAATTTTCTTGGCCGTTAACCAGCCTTTCTGCAGATTGCCTTGGTGGTAGCACAGCTACCTTTTTTGGATATAGCTGAAGCATATAGAGTTGCACTTTTAGGCACAGGAGACAATGGATGGTCTCTGTTAACACGCAGTGCCCTTTCCAGTTCCCACTGCTACTTCAGGTAGGCTTAGGGCTGAGGCAAGTGGCCAGGGGCTGAGAGTTTTAACAGTGTGGGGAGAGGCCTTATCCGCATACCCTTCTGTTCCTTTTGGCATATCATCAGGCATGTATGAATTCAGCTTGCTGAAGGTCTCCCGCGTGGTTAGAGGGATAACTCTGTGCCTTTCATTCTGCTTTGTCTTGTTTTCTTCAAGATGTAGCAGAGTAAATGGCTCATGGATTGTTTCTGCTTCGCCTGGGGGTTCTGGCTCCAACACCTGCTTCTTCTGTACACTAAGCACTGGCAATTTTGGCCATTTACTGCATCCTGCAATTCCAGCCAGGGACTTTTCTCTGTTTTTACCACCAACCATTTCATAGCATGGGGAGTAAATGGCTCATTTTAGTCAGTTTTTCTTAGTGTGAACACAACGTATTTTCCCCTTTTCTACTCTTTTAGCCCCATTCCTTTAGTGGTAGCTATTGAAGCTGTAAGATGTGATGCTTTCTCTTACTGCTACAGAAGTTCACCTGGAGGCTACAGGACCTCACAGTCTTTAGGTATCTGATGGGTTTGATTGCTCAGAGAAGGGTGCTCATGATCTTTCCCAGCAGGTCTGGGAATTTGTGCCTCTCTTTCTTTAGCTTAGAAAGGTGTGATCCTCATCAGCCAAGCAGTAGGAGACTTGGGCATGTATGGCTAATTTCCACAAACTATCTGCTTCAAAGACTATTTCCCTCCTGCTTCAAACTACACCTCGACAAATTATGACAAGCACAGTAATTTTCATTGAGACAAAGGGTTAAGCATCTTTTAGCATTCTAAATACTTGTGCTTCTTGGGTTAGTGTGAGAAAGACTTTTTCATTTTACCTGCATATATTCAGCCCTTTTTGCAGGTTTCCTCTACTGTCTTCTTCCACCCCAGGAGGACAGATGATTTTTGTCTTCATGCAGCATCCTTCTAGAAGAACACAGGGCTGCAGGTAGACCTCTTAGGAGACAGACTCCTAGTGTTGAATGACTTCAGTATGGTGCTGCCCAGTCTCTCTGCTCAGGGCATGTGCTGTGTAGTCACCTGGGTGCTTTTTTGTGTACTTTGACAAATGGCTGTGTCATTTCCAAAATCTTCATCACAGATGCAATTTTCTGTGGGACAAACAGTACTATGGCTGTCATCTCACCAGGGCAGTTTTCCCTTTTTTTATTAGGTAGTGTTGAGTGGATGACTGTTTGGATCAGTCACTGTTATCATCTCTTCTGGGACTCTTTGCTGCATTTTTTTCTTAAATTTGCTTGTTCCTGCTCAAAGTTTGTTAGGAGGCAAGGTCTGCAAGATCTGTAGTTTGCTTCTTCCCCATGGGAATAACTTTTCATAATTGTGCTAACAGCTTGACCATGTGTAAAGGTCGGATTGCCCCATTAAAACAAATTGGTATAAATGCTGGCTAAACATAGAGGGTAAACAGGAGTCTGCAGGCCCACAGAAAAGTAGAGATACTAATTTAAAAGTCTTGCACTCAGTAAAGCCAGGAGCATTCCTATTCACTACTGAGGGAATAATAATACCAAGAGAATAATAATTATTGTTAAATTCCAAATTAGTTCCTTCCTCAGGAATCTCATAAAGTCTCATCCTGTGCCATTCAGGTTAAAATCTGGGACATCCCCACGCACTTGCTAACAAAAAATATTACCAGTCCGAAGAAGGAACTTCTTGGGCACGTTCGAAGAGTGGGCCTCATTGAATGGCATCCCACTGCTAATAACATCCTCTTCAGCTCTGGCTATGACTATAAGGTGAGTCTGTTATCTGTGGAGCTGTCTTCCTGCAACACCCTGTTCGGCAGTGTGCTTTGAAATTTGTTTTAATTTCAACCTGGAAAATAATACTAAATAGTTCAGAAACCTTCTTCAGGGGGAAATTCTGTGGTGACCCTAAAGGAAAAAGGACATTGCTACAAGTTCAAAAGGACTTGCTGGTTTTCTAGTTTTCTGATGAACTGCAGTCTACTCTGCCCTTTTGTTTACTGGATTGGATACCGTATGCAATGCACTTTTGTTTGGCTTCATTCTTCTGCTAGTGCAAATATCTGCACTGAGGCTGGTCATTATGTATAAAATATGGTTGCAAAGGAAATTAGAATACTGATTCTGACCCCCTACTAAGTGCCAGGAATTATTGTAAATGCTGGTGAACAGCCACATATGAGGGTAAGACATACATGTGTAGAGAAGAAAGGAAGACGAGAATAGGGTTCACAAAGTCCTCAGTTGGTCAGGCAGCAAAGGGCTGATTTTTTTTTTTTTAATTTTGCTGCAGATAATGATCTGGAACCTTGACACCAAGGAGGCTGTCATCTCAAACCCTGTGAAGATCCTTGATGCTCACAAAGATGTGGTCCTCTCCATGTCATTCAACACAGATGGCAGTCTCCTTGCAACAGCCTGCAGAGACAGAAAGATACGCCTGATAGACCCACGCGCAGGAACAGTCCTACAAGTAAGTTGGGTTCAGAGGTTTGTGGTCCAGCTGATCTCACCCCTTGGAGTGTTTCTGTGTAGTGTCTTCTGGGTAGTCTCATTGCCATTAAAGAAGCACATCTGTGCTCCGCGTTGCCCAAGGCAACAGATGGTCCTAATGCCTTCTACTTTTCATGGAACACTTACTATTGTTGAAAGCTGGCTTCCTGCATCTCTCTGTCATGCTCCTTGCTCACTGAAACTGTTCTTGAAGTGTGCTGTTCTCATAGCTCCCTCCTGCAGTCCGCTATGGAATGCCTTGGGAGGGCTTATAGAGATCAGGTGGACAGGTGGATGCAAGTGTGCATTTATCCCAGTGCCAGGGTTGTTCTTGTTGCCTGTACTTTGTATCTGTTGGTAAGGTGAAGCTGACCACATTTTGTAGGTATGTGTGCAGATTTGTGCACACAGAAAGTCCTGCTTACAACTAATAGGGATTGCACTCTTGGAAATATGTGAATCAGCAGTTACAGATTGTCTGAGCTTTTGGGAATGGTCCTGAAGAGTTTGGGCCACCTTTAATGGATCTCACAAAATCCTGCTTCCTGTAGTTCAGCCAGGCTGAGCAACTCTTTCAGATGGGACAGAATCAGAGGTCTCATGTAACATGAAATGTGGCTATGCAACAGATGGTGTCTCTTACTCACACAGTGTCCTTTCTTTTCCTATAGGAAGACAGCTACAAGTCCCACAGAGTCAATAAAGTCTTGTTCCTTGGAAACATGAAAAAGCTGTTCTCTACTGGAACATCTCGGTGGAATAATAGGCAAATTGCATTATGGGATCAAGTGAGTTGGACCAGCAATCTTAACCATACGTACTTCAGTTTTCTTGCTTTTGCTGTCACTTTAACTTTTCCACCTGCAAAATACAGCAATTCAGAAGTGATCTGTTAAATTCTTAAGAGGTGATATGTCTTACTGCTATGACACTGTTAGCTGAGTATGAATTTCTGAAGAAGCTCTCAAAGGTTTCAGCGTAGAAATCCACCAGAACAAAGAAAATGCTGTGCCTGCTACCAGAAGAAATAATTCAAAGGACCTTTGGGAAGAAATAATTCAAAGTCACTGTAGCTCTGACTTAAAAGCAGCTCTTACTGGTCTTACTGGCAGATTGTAACTGGTACTGGAAAGAGAAAAGAGGTCTTCATGCAGCCTACTCAGGTGAAGCCCTCAATGGAGAAAAAGAAGTGGATGTTTTTGATTTCTGATGATTGCTGACAGTGGAGTATTGAGGTAGCACTTAGTGGTCATTTCCAAGACCTCCTATCATTATGGCTGATAGCCTTATGAAACCCACTCCTCTGCAGTGAGATGCTTTTCCTTTGTCAGCATCTCACTTTGTTTCTCCATGTCAACCAGCAGCACAATCTTCAGTTGTGTGCTGTCACCCTTTGTAGCAGACAAAGCTGGTAGACCAGGTCTATGTTTTGCCATTTGGCTAAGTTTGGACTTGGCTTGGTTGCACATGTGAGAGGCAAAGCACCGTGCTGCTATCTGAAGGCTTTCCACCAAGCTGAGCAGTGCTCTGACACACTGTGGATATCACATTAGGGTTTCACTGCCTTCAGAACTGCCAGAGAAGCTGCCCACACTTAATTTAAGAATTATGGGACTGAGAGCAGTTGGACATGGCCTAGGATCACTACAGAGTTGTGTTCATGTGCTGCTGCCAGGTGGGGTTCAGGCCGGGTGTCCCCGACTTGTTGAGGTGACTGACTGGTGATCACAGCTGTCTCTCTTTCCTGTGTCCTGCTCAGAATGACCTTTCTGTGCCTTTACTGGAGGAGGACCTGGATGGCTCCTCAGGACTCCTGTTTCCCTTCTACGACTCAGACACGCACATGCTTTACGTTGTGGGAAAGGTAAGTGCTTTCCATTTCAGCAAATGCTGGCCTGTCTGATTCTTCTCCCAGCCTGTGTTGCATCAGGCTGAAGTCAGAGGTGCTCCTGAAGCACATTAATCTGACAGGGGGTGATGGGATGGGGCCTGAGGGTGAGCAGCATCAGGCCACATTTTCCATTGCAGATGTACTGCGTTTACTGTGGGGAGGTACATGCAAAGGAACCTTCCTACAGAGGAATTTGGGGATATACAGGGGATAAATGTTTGATTCATTCTTGACCCTCTGTAGCTTCTAGGATCAGGCATTCTTCTCAGACCCTACCTCTGAACAGCAGAGCCTGGCTTATGTTCATTTTCTTTGCCTTTAGGGTGATGGAAATATTCGATACTATGAGATAAGCCCTGAGAAACCATACCTGAACTACCTGATGGAGTATCGTTCTCATTTACCACAGAAGGGAATTGGTGAGTGGCAGCGTGTGTCTAACACTGCAAAAGCATAGTGGCTGAGTCAGGTTGTCAGAGACCAGGACTACCCTAAATAACATGTAGAAAGGAGAGTGGGTCAGATTCCATTCTCCACTTCGGTTTAGGCGCACAGAAGTCAGCTTGGCCCAGGTCACCTATATATCACAGATGGTATTAGAGGGTCACAGCTTGGAGAGATCCCTTCTGACCAGCAGAGTGTGGGCTTTACTGGTCACTGCTGCATCCCCTCTCACATACCTGGTCAGGGTGGAAGGGAGGATAGTCTGCTTTAGAGACAAAGGATGCTACTTGCCCTTTGTGAATCTGCTCCGAGATTTCTGGCATTCCATTCTGTTGACATTGTTTCCGCTCTGGGATTTTCTCTGGTAGTGGGTGTTCCACATGAATGAACACATTCATTCTTATCTCTTGCCTAATTTCTCCTGTATTAGCATTTCCCAGAGATAGATCTGTTGTGATTAGATCACAACAGGGGTTAGGCCTTTCCTCTGTTGGAGACCCTTGCTTATTAACCTGTTCACTCACTGTTTAACTTATTCAAGCTATAGAATTTGGCTTTCAGCTCTCAGAGCCTATTGGTAGCCCTTCCTTGAGCCTTCTCCATTCTATCCTGTAAGCCATATTCCTCTATAGACTAGCATGGTTTTGGGACCATTTGCTACCCCTCCACACTATGTGGACACTCACATTCTTCCAGGACATTGGTACAGATGTACGGGTATTTAGCAGCATTAGATTTTGTACAGGCCTCCTTCAAAAAACTGTTACTGAAAGGGAATAAGTTACTCAAAACTCAGCTAGAAGATCTCTCCATTATTCAGCTTGTATAATCCTTCCAATGTGCAACATCCTGATTTTAATGTCGTAGTCTCTTTAAAACTCATTCTATGAAAAGTAAGTGTACTTTAAATGTTTTTAAAAGGCCTTAGTGAATCAAATCTACTTGCCTAGCCTGATTTGTTCTGCTGATCAAAAATACTGCTAAGGTTATTGCAGAGTAGTTTATTTCCCAATATTGCCAACCCCTTCTCTCTCCCCCAATACAGAGGAGTGGAGTTGAAATTCACATTTATATGAATCCATAATGTGAGGAGCAACAATCCTTCACATAGAATCAATGAATGAAGAATCAATTTAATGAATTAGAATCAATTTAATTAATTAAATGAAGCAATTGGCTATTAGTAAAAAACAAGGTATCTGTAGGACACCATGAAGCAAAGTCTCCAAGAAGAGGCAGTCTCTTTTGTTAAGGGAATTTACATTGGTTGTAGGCTTTGGGCTGTACAAGCTCATCACAGAGAAAGTTCCTGAGGCTACCAGGTATTTAGAGAAGTTGTGTGGACAGTCCCAGAAAAGCAAATGGTGCTGTCTGAGACAGTAGATGTTCACAACCTGTTCATGCTCCATTCTGCTTTGGGACAGTGTTGCGGGGAGGATACTGGGCTGGAAGGGCTTGCAGCTTGACCCATATACTATTCTAGCATTGTTTATGTGTCCTGAAATCCCTTCCTGCTCATCCTGGAAGTTAAGTCCTGTGGTATCGCCCCTCCGTTCTGCTCAGTCCAGGTATCTCTCTTTGCAGCTCATCAGAATGAATAAGGCTTAGCTTGAGAACCACAGACCTGTGGGTAGCCCCATGGTCTGACAGAAAAAAAAAAAATTTGATCTTGTCATTTATGCTGCTGAGCCTGTTTTGGATGCAGACTTCAGACTGTGCTGCTGTAGATTTGATGCTGTGACTTCCATTGTTAGGTGACCCTTTTTCCATGGTGAATCACATTAACTTTTCTATACCCTGTTTCTTTTATGCTATCGCACCAGGAATGATGCCAAAGAGAGGCCTTGAAGTGTCAGCTTGTGAGATTTTCCGTTTCTACAAACTGATCCCAACTAAAAGCCTGATTGAGCCCATCTCCATGATTGTGCCTCGACGGGTAAGTTAACCTTAGGTCATGTTCAAATCTGGGACAAATATCAGTGAAAAAGAGGGCAGCCCCTCCTCTCTGTGACTCTGGGGACAGGAGATTAGGTGGAACAAGGAATTTTCTTTCTCCTAGCCTGAGGGACAAAGCTGGTCAGTTTGTAGGTCAGTTTTGCCCTGACAACAAAGCCTGTCTGGGTAAGTCAAGAGTTAGGTCTCTGTGTAATGGCCAAATTTATTAGAAATACTCATCAATCTGCTCAGCCGGGGTTGAAGAAGGAGTATCTCTCCTGTCAGGTCAACTAGCTGTCTGTAACCTTCCTCAGTTGGCTTGGCATAATGACAAGAGAGAGAGGATTGGGGATGAAGTCGAGTGACATGAAGATCTCTTTGTGGAAGGAAGAAGAATCACCCTAGGAAAAGGGGAATGATGGGTTCCCATGTCTCTACCCAATGATTGCAGATGTGTTACAGACAGTTGTTGTGCAGCATGTAAGACATTACCCATTGCACTGAGAGTAGTCTTGGAGCTGGTGGGGCTAGAGAATCACCCAGGTCATGAGTCTGTAACTAGCCAAACTAGCCAACATACTGTGTAAGTAAAGGCACATTGTAAATGTCAGCACTGTGTCGTGTACTTCCAGAAATATTGGAAGATATTTCCAATTTCTTGGAAATATCCTTCCTGGATTCAAGGAAGTGGCAGAGCTAATGATCATTGCAGCTACAAATCAGACATGTTTCTCCAATATTATCTCCTTGGCCAATTTTTGTCAACTGCTTTGTGACCCATCATTCATATCCATTTCTCCATACTCAGGAATGCTGAGTTAATGAGAGCTGGGTTAGCCATTGTCACCAACCTCCCCCAGTTTGTTGTTTGATGTATAAAGGCCTTACTGGCAGGAATTAAAATAGGCCTTCAGATACAATTGTTCTGAGTTGGGGTGAAGCGGAGAGGGGCTCAGGGCAGGTGAGAAGATTTTATGTCTGTGCTGGTGAGTGCTTATGACACTCCTGTGCTGAGGTGGAACATACTTCTTCTCTCCACCACAAACCAGTATGGTCCCTGTAAGCCAAGACCGCACTAACATAGTGACTCAGGACTTCTGTTTACTTGCAGTCGGAGTCATACCAGGAAGACATCTACCCTTTGACCACAGGAGCCCAGCCAGCACTGACAGCACAAGAGTGGCTGAACGGAGTTAACAAAGGTCAGCACATGAAGCGCTCCCCAGCCCTTCAGCTCCCCAGGGCTTGGGTAAGCTGCCACTGGCTCTCTGGCCTCTAAGTCCCAGGAAGGGAGGAGAAGGAGAGACATAAAATGTCTGTAAGCTAAAGTAATTTGGTGGCTAAAGTATGCACACTGTGAACTCTGAAAACTGCTCTGGGTGCCTTCGTGTTTATCCCTGCAGGTTGTTGGAATGCATTGTTTGTAGTTGATAATCTGAGTGTGGATTGTGCGTGCTAATGCATCTCCTGCCTCCCTCCATAGGGCCCCTCTTGGTATCCTTAAAACCAGGCTCTGGAGCTGTGAATTCCTTACAGTTTCCTGAACCAGAGCCACTTGTGGAGACTACTGACCTGAGCCAGAACCAGGGTTGGGGAGGAAAGAAGCCACTGGAAGACTTACAGAAGCAAAGTGATATTGAAGACAGGAGAAAACACCTGAAAGTGGAGGAGAAATTGCCAAAAAATGAGCCAATGCATCTCTCCAATGACTTTGACATATTTGAGTGTCCACCACCTAAAACTGAAAATGAGGTGAGGATGGCTGGGGTGAAGGGTTGGGGCTGTGGGGGGAAGCCCAGAGTCAGCTGGCAGATGCTGTTACAAGGCGACAGAATCTAAGAGAGTTTATTTTGCATCCCTTGGCCAGTGCGAGGTCTGCCAGGGCAGAAGCTCTGCATGCCCTGGCTGCCACATGGGAAGCAGAAGTGTGGCCCAGCAGCGCCTCAGCTAAGGGGATCTGGAAAAGATCGAGCAATCAGTATTTCTGCTCATTAGTAATTCTTGTGGCATAGGCCTGCCTGGTGGCTGGCTGGAGACAAGAAGGTCCTTGTGACCTCCAGATTCTGAAGAAGAGGGAAGAGAAGGTTTATGTAGTGTAATCCTTTGATGAGAGCTGCACTTGGAGAGCCTGATGAGGCAGCAGGGACCCCTGTNNGGTTTTAACGCGGAAACGGTTTGTGGGACCCTGAAAAAGCTTGTATAGCAGGAGATCTCGTGGGTGGTTTTGAAAAACCGCCCCCCCCCCCCCCCCCCGCCAACGCCCCCTATCCCCAATCATTGGTAACTCAGGGATATTTTTGAGTGTAAGCAACTTGTTTGCTTTAGGAGCCCTGGAAGGATTTCCTTCCCTTAGCCATGCTCAGGTCCCTTTTTCAGGTCTATAAGATTTTAGTGTCTGGAGCTTGTTGGGGCAAAAATTTCCGCAGATGAATTTCACTGTGGTCTGAAAAAGTGTCTTCTGCATGCTTCTGAGCTGGCACCTTGAACTTACAGAAGCAACCCATGCAGACCTGTGTGCTCTGCTGTGTGCACACTGAAAGGCCATGCTAGTCCCATCTGGAGAGGGCAGAGGATGATCAACAGGAAAAAAGCAGTAAAAGGTGCTCATCCTCCCAAGGTTGGAGTAGGAGATATGGCAGATCCAGGAATTTAGACTCCAAGTATGTCTAGTATTTGAGTCATCAGTGGAATGAAGGTTATTTTTTCTGCTCTTTTCCGTAGAATTAAGGAGATGTAGCATTACTAAGTGATGCTAAGAAACACCCCATAGCCCAGGCTAGGGAACAGCAGGAGCATTGCTAATGTTCGGTCTGTTGGTTGAAGGCCTCCTCTTTAGATGCTATTTCTCTCAGAAGTGATTTAACAGTTAAGTCTGTATTTTTCCAGTGTAAAATATAAAAGTAAAAAAGTGACTCTTCTCACAGCTTTTGCAGATGTTTTACCGGCAACAGGAAGAAATTCGTAGACTACGTGAGCTAGTACATCAGAGAGATGTCCAAATCAAACAGCTGGAGCTGGAGCTCAGAAACCTCTGCATGGACACCTCAGGCAATCACTGAGGGTGCTGGCCTGCAGCTCTTTGCCCCTCTGGCAACTGGAGCAGACTCCTAACGTTTTTGCTGGGGGAAAAATTGATGCTTAAAGCAACATGGACTTTCTTGGCTTGTGATGGTCACAATTTCCCTAATCACCACCAGAGAGTTATTGATGGACTTGCCGTGCTTCTTCAGGCTCCCCTTGCTTGCCCACTCACTTCTGTCAAAAGCTCATGCATTAATGCTAGCGAGAGACTCTGGAAAATCTTGTTCTTGTCCTGGAGAAGCCACCTGTTAAGCTCTAGGAACAGTGTTTTCTCCTGCCCTTCCACACGACATGAGGACAGGAGACTGAAGGCTGTTGGCTTCTTTTCCCACCCCTGGACCCAGCAGTGCAGCTCCTGTGGCTGCTTTCTTCTGCCCTGGGAGACCACTGTGCAGCTGAGCTTCAGAGGCACTTCTAGCTCTCAGGTGTTCCTTGTGCATCCCTCTTGCCTCATGGCTTGATCCTGTGCAGCTGGGTGGTCAGGCAAAGATGCGGCTGCCCTGACCTGGTGCTGGGGATAGTCCTGCTCCAAGCGGGAGGCTGCACTGGGGCTGCCAAGGGACAGAACTTTTGTGGTGGGTAAAGGAGAGTTGGTATTTGGAGGTACTACTTTAAAAGGGCAGTGGTGTAGGCTGGTTCTCACCAGAGAAGCTGCAGGCTCAGAAGAGGTCTCTGGGTTCTTTGGGTCAGTGGCCTTCTTTTCCTCCTTTGCCAAAGACCAGCTGCAGTCACCTGGGGGCTTTGGTCTTGTGGTGCTCATCAGACAAATGAGGACAACAATACAAAGCTGCACAGTATTGGCAGCAGGGCGTTTGCCAAAAGGAAAGAGAGTGAGGAGGAGTTGAACTCTCCAACCCGCTGCAGACCTTTCAGCAATGGTGCTAGAAGCATGGTGTCAACCACAGGAGGATCATAGGACCACAGCTGGTTACAAACCCCTCCCTCGTTGTGGGAGGGAGCTTCCTTGTGCCCACAGCTGCTTCTTCCTTAGCACCTTGTCCCATGCCTTCATCCACCTACAGTTGCAGGCTCCCTCTTCCCAGCTGTTTCCCAGTCCTTTGCATCCTCCAGGGCTGCCCATCTCCCCAAGCCCTGCAGCCACACTCATCTGTGCCCTTCAGCGCCAGCTCACTGCTCTCTCTAGCTCATTGCTGTCCCCAGCCCTTCGCTTAGGGCAAGAGCAGCTTCAGGGCCCATCCTTGGCCTCTGTGACCAGCTTTGTGGAGTCAGCCTGGACGTGCAGATGAGCCAGCGCAGCACTGGGGGTGTGCACAGACCTGCCCACCCTGTCGATTCCTGGGGGTCTCCTCTCATTTGTTCTGGCAGTGTGGGGCAAGAGAGCACAGTCACAGTTGCCCTGGGGTCTCAGCCCAGCAGCAGCACTGCAAGGGGAATGTTTTACCTTCCCCCAAATGCAGAGCTCATGGAGATGTCTTAGACATGAGCAGAGCAAGCAACTGCTGTTTATTTAACCTGTAACTGTAGAACCTCTGTGTTGGAATGAATTCTATGCCCTGCTAGTCCCCTGAAGCCTAATGATTTTACAAAGTCTTAATAAATAAATCAGTCAATCTCCATAGTCAGAAATTCCCTCAGACAGGACTCCTTAGCAAGGGGACTGAAGGCGGTGCACTGCCTGTGCTCATGTGAAATGCCCCTCTGGTTATCCCTGAAAGCAATAGCCAGCAGGAAGCTCATTAGGGCACTAAATATTCTTAAATGAGAATCACACAAAGACTTTGGCATCCCTTTAGCTTTGCTGCAAAGACATCACTCAGCTTTCAAAAATAATTCATTCGTTTCTAAATCACAACAGCAAACGTGGGTGCTAAAAAGTCACAAATATTGTTGGTTGTTTCTGCAGCATTACAGAGAGGGAGCAGCAGTTCACATTCCTAAGGAAGAGTCCTTTAGCATCAGTCGCTTACTTAATGCTTCTCTCTTTGTAAAAAGTAATATATGATAACAAAGTTGCTGAAACAAACTTTCAGCTCATTTCAGATCCTCTAGAATGGACTTTCCTGTGCCCTGGGAATGCTGCCATGTGCAGTTAGGTGCAAAAGCAGCTCAGCCCAGGTACAGAGCTTTAATCGAAACACATGAATCTTACACTAGAAGTGGTCAGGCTTTCTCACCAAAGAGAAGAGCTACATAAGAAATTGAGAAACTCATAGTTTTTCAGCTATGTCAAATGGGCCTGACATCTTCAAACCTCAAAGCCATTTTCACAGAGGGTAGCCCCCCAGGGATATGAACCTCTGGTTTTCAAGACACCATTATCAGAAGGGAGAGCACTTGACACAGCATCAGCAGTCCACAGGATATAACACTTTCCTTGTCACTGTATCTGTTTTATTTGCTGGAATTTTTTTGCTTATTTTTCATACAGAATAAATTATTTAAATTATTTCCAAGTTAAAGTAATTTTTTCAGGGGATTTTTAAATCCACTTGAGGATTGTTATCGTATGACTGGCTAGCATAGAAAGTGGTTGGCCACTATGGTTATCTTAGGGTTGTGTCGATTTCAGCATTTTTGTAAAAGAAGTTGCTTTCATTTAAGCTTTACTGGCATTGTAAAGGCAAGACTATATAATCAAAATTTCTTTTTTAGACAATATGCCTGAAAAAGCATAGACTGTGAAATGTGTTTCAATTTGGAGTTTAAATTTTAACCACAAATCTTTCAAACAGGGAAAAAAAAAAGTGGAGGAAATGGAGTTACGTGTTAATGAACTGTGCCTAAATAAACTTAAGTGATCATTTTAATAGTTTCTAAAACTCCTAACACCTTTGTAAAGAACTGTAAAACATGGGGATAAAAAACAAATTTGTGCAATGAAAAGCAAATGTAACTGAATAATAAATATATTTAGAGTTATACTTTTTGATACATGCAAAGTTGTTGGTTTCTTATTATCATTGTATTCTTGAAGCGACTAAAAATTAAGCTGAATCAAAGTCAGAAAGGAATGTCACCTGCTGTCTTTTTTGCTTGCATGAAGTTGTGGCTTTATATTAGCAGGCAGGTTGCACAGTCTATAATGTGCACGTGGGTCTGTCTTCTTACGTCTTTCCCATCTGCCCTTGATGCTACAAAAGAGTGGCCATTTCAAACCATCCTGTGTCACAACTGCTGTGTGTGTTGTCTTGAGTAAACTGAATCTCCTGGGGAAGCACTGCTGCTCGGTGAGGTGTTTCCTGAACATGCTGCCCTGCAGTCCCAGTGCTTCTCTCAAATGATCTGCTCTGGACAGCCTCTTTTAGATATGCCACATGAGGAGGATTTAGTGTGTTATTACCAAATTTACGTCTTTGAAGACACTTGATTTTTGACAGGATTTTGATATAGCAGAGTGAAGCAGCAATGACAACACAAGCACAATATCCAACATGCAGTTGGATCCCAACACAAATGAAATTCCCGTTACTGATCTCTCTGAGCTCACCATCACTCATACTGACTATCTCCAGGAAGAAATATATAGGCTTAAGCCAGGTCAAGCCTGAAGTTTTCCTCAGAGTTTGTTTTGTTGATTGCCCAGTTTTTGTGCTTTAAGTTGGGCTGAGCCCCATGCTGTTCTGGCAGGCTCAGGAAGACATTCACGCCTTCTGATTAACTCAGGCCACCTACACAACCAGTTGACCACTCAACTGATACGACAATTAATCTGAAACAAAAGCCATTCTCCACTCCCTTTATCACTGAGTTAAGTTCACCTTTCTTTACAACAGCTGTGGTCGCTCCTTATGCTCTTCCCTGAGTATCATAAGTGCATCACCTGTTCCCACCTCTAAGCCTCCTTCCACCGTAAGGGTTTGTTGATCGGTCAAAGCTTCGGGCACGGAAATATTAACACCTGCATGTTAATATTACATCAGGATGTAACTTCTGTTTGATAAAGCCTATTTCAGGCCAGTGTTAGGGAAAAATAACCCAACCAGGTGAAAATTGATGAAGAAAGTCTTTGTGCACCAGCCATGCAGTCAGGGTGCTGGTGGCCCCGTCTTGTTAGGGACCTTGCAGTGGGGAGAGTGGCCAAGCAGGCACTGTCCAGGGACAAGTTCCTGGGCACCGTGTCCCTCCTCTGGCACTGAAAAAGCCCAGGAAATGGCAGCTGTGGGCAGGTCGATGTGGGGCGCAGAGTAGCCACCTCCAGCACCTTGGCTGTCCTGGGGTTATGGCCACTAAGCCACAGAGAGTGAAATATGGTGTTACTTGCCTGCTGGATCTAGACCCACAACACATCATGTCTTCACTCTCTACTCCAGGCCAGCTGTCAACTGCAAAATAAACTCTACTCAAACCTATGCCATAGTTGTCATTCTTATTTTGTTTCCCAACACCTGCTGTTGGTGTGCTCAAGAAGCTGTGAGCAGAAGCAAGCATGGAGTTGATGTCCCCTTGTTTGTCCTGCAGGGACAAGCAGCAGGTGACTCTTGTTGGCCCTGGGCTGGCCAACAGCTATTCTTAGCAGGGGGGCAACTGCAAAAGAGCGTTGGAGCAAAGCCCTAGTGGCAGGAATTGCCTCTTAGGCATGCTGCAGCACTATTTTGGAGGAGGATCTCAGAGCCTGTGCTGGGGTCACTCCGGTCTTGTCCACAAGCTGCTCATACAGGGGCAGACCAGAACTGGACTTCACACTCTTCCACATGTGGCCTTACCAGCACTGGGAAGAAAGGAAGGACAACTTCTCTCCACCCACTGACAATGCTCTTTCAAACACACCTCAGGATACTCTAGCCATTTTTGCAGCACCAGCATTGCTGGCTCAAGCTCAGCTTGTTTTCCAGCAGAATCCCAAGGAACTTCTCATGAAAGATGTGTGCTAGCTGCGTAGTCCCCAGCATGGTGCTACTCCTCCACAACCCTTGGTGAGCTTTCTCACATTCCTCCTCGCCCAGTCTTGCATTTCTCCTGCCAAGGATTGAGCCCTGAAATTAGGTAGTAAACATACCAAAGTGTGGAAAAAATACCTAAGCAGATACTAAGACACGGAGGTACTGAGCAGTTAGATCCCATTTGCAGCATCGTGGAGAAAAGCGGTAACAATTCTGACATTACTTTTAGTATCCCTGTCTCCAATTTTGTTTCTTTAGCACCTCTAGAGTGGGAGTGCTCAGCCAACAGGCCATTAATGGCAGTGGCTTGAAGCATGTTGACAGAGATACCCTTTTTTTGATAACACCTCAAAGGTGAGCTGGGAGTGTTCACCTTGGTGTGATAAGGACTACGTGAATCATCAGCTTCCTCCTGCTAGCTCTCACCAGCCGCTTCTGACTTTCTTCACTTCTGAGTGAGATGCTCTAAATGCAAGTCATATGATTAGTGCTCAGCTAGCAGTGTGGCATACTATTCAATGGATGCTTCTAGGCCATCTGATGGGGATGATTGATCCCCTTATCATCTCATGGGGATCATCATCTGATAGCGTTTTGTGAGCAGTGTTGGTTTCACCCTGTAAACGCAAGAGTGCACAGCTTTTGGTAGTTTTATGGGAAACCGTACAGGTTGGTTAAGCGAAAAGACCGAAACGCTTCTGTCACAGACCATTTTGCTGGCTATGAAATGTATGTTATGTAGATTACTCAGAAAAAAAAAAAAAGAGAGGTTCCTATGAGAAGAGAAGTTAGGCTGGGATGCGCTCCGTCGCCTGGGACACCAGAGGGGCCG
>BJBW01013209.1:0-21578 GCA_004320125.1 Scolopax mira | reverse complement strand
TTGCTACAGCAAGCTACCAGACCTCAGTGCTTGCCTCTGCCCTGGATGTCTGCAGTGCAGAGCTGCTCTTTTTTTTCTTCCCCGTAAGAGACATCGGTTGGGATTGCACAGCAGCATGAACTACGGAGCAGGTTGAATATTGAAGGATCAGCCTTTAGCCAGACCTTTAGCCTTAACCCCAGACCACCTGTAGCATGTCTGGTGAACGTTCCAGCCCACAAACACTCAGCAGGAATAGTCAGAGGTCAGCTGGTGAGAAGGGAGGAAAGGGTGGGGAGAAAGAAGGTATTAGCTGGTTCCAGAGAAGACAATTAGGTCTAAGTAAAATCATTAAGCTGAAGCAGCAGGAGCCCACTGGGAGGCTGGTGGAAGAGGTGGTGCGACAAGTAAATTAGCAGCTGGTGACTGCAGAGAAGATACTCTGTCAAGACGTGCCCGACATGAAGGTTGGGGATCTGATCCCCACAGATGGCTCGTGCAGCTGAGGCACACACTTCTGAAAGTCCCTCTGCTCATTAAAACACTGTTCTAGCCAGATGAGATGAAATAAAAGAAAAAAAAATAATTATAACATAACCATCCTGATGTCACGTAATGGACACAAGATAGCAGGAAAAACCTAGCATTAACAGGGGGCTTTTTCAGTGCAGACCACAAGAGCCCTTTCCAGGCAGCCCTTTCAGCTTAAAAATATGCTTTAAAAATAGGAAACTGCGACACAGGGCAGTGAAGCTATCCTAAAGATGCTAAAGTCAGAGAATGCAGTCCCCATCCAAGACTTTCAACAACCATACATGCAGCCTGTGACCTTTCAGGTCCCAGAGGAGATGGGAACTGGGGGTGGGTGATGGGGAGCTCTGCATCTGCTGATACAATGGGGAGAAACACAAGATGCCATTCAGTCTTCCAGGAACACAGAAAGTCCTCAACACTGGCTGTTGTCATTTCACTAGCAAGGCTGAGGGGGAAACCAGAAGAAGGTGTTGGAATCCCCAAGCCCAGAGCGAAGATGTAGCAGAGGCTACACTACTCTAACCACCGGAGCAGAAAAGGAAAACTTGGGAGCTCTTGCATTTGGCTGCAGCTCCCCCACCCTGACCTACCTGATGATCGGAAAGTCCAATATTCGTCATCATCAAAATGGGTGTCTCCTGCTGTGTGATGGTCTCCAGGGAAGAAAGCATGTGCCACTGTCCCACCAGGCCCATCAAAGGGATAGCCATCGTTGTGATCTGCCTTGGAGAAGTCTATCTGGATGTCAGCATTGTTACCTGCCACTTCATGGAAATTCAGTGGGGTTATGTCACTCCAGACCTTCAGGGCGTAGTACATCAGGGCTCGGACTGTGTCATGGCCCAGGTGGGACTCTTTTGGGAAGGTGCGAACTCTGAAATAAAAAAGGCAAAAAAGAAGATAGGGCAGTAGCATGAAAAATCTCCAAGGACCACCAGAATGGCCTCTGCAGGTGCCTGTTGTGTCACAAAGCCTCAGTGAGGCCTCCAGAGGTCTTAGTGCTTCTCCAAAAAGCCCCAGTATACTTCATTTAAGTTTCTGGAAATACCAAGACAGTCTTGCCCACCAGAGCTTGAAACATCCCACATGTGGGAAAGACAACCCTCCCGATCTTGCTGTACCAGGTGGCAGCCGGCCTCAGAGCCACACTTCATGCACAAACTGCTGTTAATGCCTACGACGAGCACCCTTGCCCAGCCTTGAAAATGTCAATGCCATGAGTGTTTTCCCAGAGCTTGTCCATTTCTTTTTTTCAAGCTCCCCTTTAGACTTCTCGACAATTATTTTCTCACCACTTCTTTGTTCCAAGTGTAGCCCAAATATGCAAAGATTATTGGCTTCTGAAGCCTTTATACCAGACACAGGACCATAAGTTTTTCTGCAACAAACAGCAGGTCATTGCTCATTCTTATTACACACACAGAGAATTCCAGTACGGATTTGCTGCCTCCATATATTTCCCAGCATGTCTGCCAGGAGTATAAAATATTCTCTGAAACCAGTACACTGCCAGCAATCTGAGACTGCAATCCATAACAAGGAGGAAGAGGAAAGGATGCATTTTATGTAAATCACATTCAAAATTCCTGCAGCCTATTGCCTGCAGGAGACGGGCTATCTGATGGAGCACGGTAGTTGAGAAGCTCTTGCCTGGCTTCTTGGTAGGAAAAACATTGATGAGCAGGGGCTTACAACACCACTGCACACCTTAGAGAACTCTTATGGTTTCTCTGCCTCAGCACAGCATCCCTAGGGCCTCAGCTCTGCCTTGTCCTGGAAGAGAAGCCAGGTAGGACGAGCCATGCACCGGTCTCTTCCCTGCAACTGAGCTGGAATGAAAAAAAAGCCTATGTTTCCCATATAACCAAACCTTGAAAAAGAATTCCTAATCTTGTTGATTTAATAGAGGAGGCGAGGAGACAAAGATGCAACGAGGCACCTTGGCTTCTAAAAGAGTATGTTTAGATAATATTTCACTGACAATTTTGACAAAAATAAACACACTCCAGGAAAATGTACTGTTGACTGAGTAGTTATTGACAAAAACCAATTCTGCTGGAAAATTTCTGGCCAGCTCTACCCCAGTAATAATGGATACTTTATTTCTTGTGTACCAGCACACCAACCAAAGTGTTCATGAAATATTCATGGCTTAACAGATTTTTAAAGGCTAAAGCAACAATTATGATCACCTCACTTGCCCTCCTGCATAATATAGCTGGGAGACCATCGCTCAGTACTACACCACTCCCCAGGACCTGTGTGAAGCTAAACCTGGCTAAACCTCTAGAGGTAATTACAGGTGTCACAAAGGGACCTCACATCACTCAAGCTCTTCTTACGAGTAGTGATTTGGGTACAGGGAGACACCATGGATCACCGAAGGGGAGGAGGGACGATTCACTGTCTGAGGTGATGCTTTAGCTTTCACAAATATCTGCATAAATCCCATGCCCTCAGAGACACACAGCCCAAGGTGGGAAGCACCTCCTGACCTGGAAAAAACCAGTGAGGGTTAATTCCAGGACAGAACAAAAAGGCACTTGAGAGAACAAGCAGAAATCTCACAAGCAGCTCGGGAGCCCCATCCTAGAGATGGAAGGAATAAGATGGGTCAATCAGGCAAAACACATCACAGCCAGATACTCAAATATCACACATACCTACACCTTTGCTATCCCTAAACTATTCTAGGCAAAGAAAGGCCTTAACTACCAAACCAAATCAGTCAGCATACATGTAACATCAGATAATCATAGGACTTCAAACATACTTGTAAAGGAGGCAGCACGGAGGTACAAATAGTATGAGCGCAAGATTAGAAAAGACAATTTTCAGGCAATTTTAGTTTATAGAAGAGACTGTGGGTGGATGTAAACCTCTAAGTGAAAAAAATAAAAGGCCACCAGGTCTCCAGATACTCTTTAACTAGGTGTCTTCATTTTCTACAACACTCCTCTGCACTTAAGGAAACCCTTTGCTCCTTTAATTTCTTCTGAACAAGTCATTATATAAAAAACACAGCATGTTTAATCAAGGAATGATGACCTGTCTCCAAGATCTTGGTGCCTTGGCACACGGACTCAGTTTTGGGGCATTATCTGCTTTTCCCTCCTCAAACCCTGCTTAAATGTGTGAGTTGCTTTCCTTTTCTTTCCCTCCCTTTCCAGCTGTAGAATGAGGATAATAAATCTGTTCTCCCTTGTAAAAGGACAGTGGATGAAAAATCCTGTCTAAAGAGACAAACATCATTAACATTCATCCCAACCCCTGACTCCAGAAACGTTAGATTAAGGCAGAAACAGTATCAATACTTATTTTGCTTCTTTATAAAAGGTCCTGCACCTCTGAGCTGACCTGCATTTTATTAACATGCTGCAGGTGTAAGTGAAAAATCCCCCATCCTTTATTCATTACCACCGTTATTTTTCAAGAGAATCCCATCAGGGTTTTTCAATTCAGCATCTGATTTGATTGCCGGAGCTCTGCTAATTGTTTTCAATGAGATTAGGAGAAGCCTATTATGCCGATAGGATGTTCGTCAGCATTGTGTTACCCAGTTCCACTGAAAATGAGGCACGTTTCTAACATCATGCAGATGCACATAGGACTAAATAAGCTTCCTCCCACCTTGATTATTATTATTATTTGTAGTAAGTGGTGCTTAGGCACCCAGCGGAGAGCAGCACTCCTTCTTCTTGGATGTTAATCCCTCCTAAAACTCCCCACACAGAGCTCCAATCATGGGGAAAAGCCTGATGTGAGTAATTGGAGAGAAACCTCTCTCCTCCAGATGGCCCCTGCCAAGCCATCAGGAAGGTGATAAGGACAGGGCTGCTCGGTCCCTCTCCGGCCACCCCAGTAACATGGCCCTAAGCCCTTTGCAAAGCCACGTGCTGGGACACCCCAAGAAGCATCAGCCCCATCCAACCAGATGGACTGCCATGGGACAACATCAGCCAGATTATTGGAGCAGTGTCTCCCGAGCTGTACGTGGTTGTAAGTGGTGCAACAAGATGCTGAGGAGAACATCTCCACTCTGCTTTTTAGAGCTCACCCAGGTGGCAGCACCACCACCCAGACAAATGAAAGCTGGCTTTCCCCCAGCTGCTGCCCGTCCTTCAACTGTCCGCTGAGTCCCCTCCTTCACTTCACCCATCCCAAAGAGATTTGGAGTCCAAGCTGGTTAATAAGTAGAGGTCAGAGAGGGTTGATCTAGCTCTGTTCACTATTGAGGGGCACCCACATCAAGGGCTATTTTGGTTTCTGGATTCCTTTATGGTTTTTGTCCTCCCAAAGACAAAAGTGGAAGAGCATTAAGTGATGTATGAAAAATCAATTGCTGGTTAATGAAAGCCCTACCTCACTTTCTGCAGCCCTGAAACCACAAAGAAATAAAATAAATGCTGATAACTACCAAACTGAGCAGGCTAAGGATTGCCTGATAAACCCAAATTGATTTTTTTTCTAGACAGAGGAAGAGGGGAGAGAGAAAAGGGTGGCTGCTTGCTGCTGTGGCAAAGGTGCCTTCCCAGCCACCTGTGACACAGCAGCCCCAATCCGGAGCTACCCCAGTGCTGCTGGGACACCCCAATGCCAAAGAGGAAAGCAGCGGGGCTGCTTGCACCCTGCACTGCACCTCTCTCAGCACTTTTCAAAGATTACTGAATATTTTGAGGGGATAATCCTTCTCCTGTCCTTTAATATGCACACCTCTCCTGGTGGCTCCCTGCAGCCCAGCAATGGGTTCTGGCACAGGAATAATCCACCCTTTAGGGATGAGGAGGATGAAATCAGATTTCACAGCCAGTTTCTCAGCAGAGAAAGTTGATCTGGGGGGGGATAGGGGGGCTGCCATATTTCCCTGTCCATCTTGGTCATCATGCCTCCATGCTGCCACCTGTGCCAACATGGCAGCTGCCTGCACTCTGCTCCAACCACTCGGGCTCTTTCCTACATATCTGAGATGGGCACGTCGTGACAGACCTAAGGCAGCTTTGCAGTGGGGGGGGGGGGGGGCGATGCTCCCACCCCACCCTCGGGCATCCCTCACCCCCAGGCAATGGGGGGCTCAGCTGCCTCTGACCATCTGAGCTTGGGCTAGGAGGTCCCGTGGTGGGATGCTACCCATCAGAGGAGGAAAGCAGGAGGATGGGGTCCATCGTGGGGATGGGAGTGTGGCACTGGGGGTTGCCCCAGTTGCACATCTTTACCCCGGGGTACCTGCCTGGCAGCTGCCCTTCCACACCTTGGCAAATCCCCATCTCTGCTCGGGCAGTGCTGTACCTCTGCTGCGGGTGTCCTTAGGATGCTAGTGGCGATGATGGGCAGTGACTGACAGACATCACTGCTCCCCTGCCACCCGTGTTTGCTCCATCTCCGGCACCTCATGTCCTGAGCATCGCAGTTTCAAAGACTGCAGCTTTGATGGAGTGGCACCAGGGACTCGTCCTTAACTAAAGATGGATGAAAGTCAGCTCAGTTTGGCACCAGGCTGAGATTTCAGAAAGAAAGAAAAAAAAAGGGGGAAATTCAGAAAGCTGGGCTTCAGTGGCTTCCCCTACCCCAGGGAGCTCAAAGCATGCAGAGGGGGGGCACGGCCGTGATGCTGCACTTCTCGTGACTGCAAAGAGACAGTCACAGTGAGTGCCCAGGAAGAGATGGAGATGCAAGCTGTGAACTCCCCTTCTGCAGGACATAACCAGAAGCAATAAAGCAAAATTAGCAAACGGCACACCAGGCTGCAAACGTGAGGGGGAACTCGCAGTGGGCAGCTCCTGGCACCAGTGCCAGCAGAGGGCATCCACAGCACGCCACTCCCCACACCCCGCTCCAGCCGCATCCCAAATCCATCTCACTCCCAGCTCGTCAGCCTCCTGAGTGCCTCAGTACCTATGTACAATGCAGAAAAAATAAAATAATGAAAAGAATCTCATGATAAGAAGATTTATATGCTGTAATATCCTGGAATCTTCCCGTGGAGGTGATGCACAGAAGACCCTGTGTGTCTGACGAGGCTGTACCGGGATGCTCTGAGGCTGTAGTGAGGGCTGTGCAAGATGCAGCCTCTACTGGTTTGGTCCCTGAGCCCTCCCTTCCCACAGCCTGTACTCAAGGGTACAAAGGAAAAACCTAAGCAATCTGCACGTCTATAAAACTTTGCAAAAACACTGCCTTTTCCATCAATGCAGGTGTCTATCCCAGATCAACCTTTTGTACAGCTTCACTTACACGTTTATTCCAGCTTTGCAAATGTTCAGGTTTTTCTTCAATTTTTAAATGCATGGCATGCCAGAATTTGGTTTTGTTTTCTTTTTCTAAAATCTTCAATCAGTGTGTAAAAGGTAAGCGGGTAAAACTTTATGTCTCTATTGGCGATTTTCATGGCTGTTTCAAAAAAGCTATTTTAATCTCAAGTGTTGGATGTAAATACTATGTTGGAGTTTCTATAATGCTATAGCCTTCTGTTGGCTTATACAGCTTCCAGTTATAAAATACAGCCCTTTCTTGAACAAAAGCCAAGATCTTGGAAAGGATCAAAGAATAAAAAGCAGAAATGAGTTTGTCAGGAGATGGATTTTTTTATATCATACATATAAAATCGTCTCAGACATAAACCCCTTTTTATGGCAATCTTTGCTGCAGCATCACAGCTTCCAATGGGGTGGGAGGCAGAGGGGGAACCCAGAGCTGCATCCACCAGAACATCCTGACCCTATTCCACTTCCATCCTTCACTCCAGCCTGGACTCTGCCAGCACAGACGGAGCCCTGGGGGTCCCTGCCACCACATCTGCCCCATCACAAGACGTAGCTCAGGTTTGTCCAGCCCAGGAGCTGCCAAGGTCAGAGCTGTGCACAAGCCATCCCCCTGTACTGGCTCCAGCAGCTCACAGAACATCAGGGCAGGTTTTATAGTTTGCCCAAAGTTATTGTTTCCTCTCTGAAATATAAAGTTTATTCCTCTTACCCATCAAGATTGGACTGGTGGATGGGGGGGACCGTTCATAACATGAGCCACTTCACTATGACAAGTCTTCCATGAGCCAAAATTGTTTCTTACTGAAGCTGAATTATGTCTATCTTTTCTGAACAGAGGGTCTCAGAAGGATGTGCTGGAACATGGACCAAATCCCTGATGAGGCCAATTTCAACACATGTCAACAGTGACAGCCAAGTTGAGATCTGTTACTGCAGTGGGAGGTGGACTCACTTTAGGGACTAAGCCAGGATCAAAGAGAAGCTTATTAATAATAAAGGAGATCTCTCCGTAGGATCTACAAGTGCTTTCAGGATAGTACAAGCACCTCATGGTGTTCACCTTTCTTGGAGGCACAGTCACTACAGCACACATGGTCTTTGAGGAAGGAAAAATGATTCCCAGAAAGCACAAGTCTTGGTGGGACAGGGATCAGCTTCTTTTTCAACCCTGAGCTGCAGCATGACCGCCAGGTCTCTGGAAGAGACCCGAACTTCTGCATGTCACAGGTTCAGAGCCACACACACAGCTCCCTGACATCAAGGGTAAAATATTTTTCCTTTTGCTGTGGAAAGGACTAGAAGAAAAAAAGCGACTTTGTTATGAAAAAATGCTCCCAACCCTTGGGCTCAAGTAGGGAGGAAAAAGAAGCCCCATCTGTACCGAGCCAAGTCTGTGGCAGCTGCTTGAGAAAGAGTAAAGTCCCAATGAAGGCAGGAGAAATTATGCCATAACCATTGCAACGCAGCAAAAACCTCCCAGTTAATCCACCAACCAAAATATACTATTCCCAGCTGGCGACTGAATGGGTCCAACAAATCAAGGATAGAACTGTCAGGAGAATTTAAAGAAATAGTCTGTGGGGTCCTGGGAGCATGGAGGACACATTTTAGCACATCATTCTGAAACTCGTAACAAAACTGTATTTGGCCAAGGTTTGCGTGGAATGAGCCCTTTTCTGCAAGATTTCAGTAGGGGAGGATAAAGTCCTACCTCCACGATAAGTTCCTTTTGCTCCACTTGGTGAGAGCCTGCGCAAATCTCTTCCTCCTGGTCTCTGTGGTGGCGAGGTCAGGCAGAGAGCACCGAGGGGTCTTCATCAGCTCTAGCGTGGCTTCGTCTAGGGTTAGGAAAAAGACAATAGAAATGATGGGAGTGGTGGATAAGGACATCCCAGGGGCACAGGGAGGGGGGAAGTGCTGAGGGGCAGCAGTGGAGGCAGTGCTGGGGAGCCGCTGGGGCATGGCACCGACCCCAGCATCACCCGCAGTGCCCCCTGCAAGGTGCTGAGCCCCCTCCATGCCACAGCTGTACCCACCCAGGGCAGCAATTCCTGTTGAAAACCCATCTCCTCAGAACACCCACTAGCCAGGGCTGCCAGGAGGTAAGGGGACACAACACCCCACAGCCAGGGGGGTTAGTGCTGGGTCTGCTCTTAGTGTCAATGGACAGGTTCATTGGCTTCAGGAGACAATGCAGCAGGTTACCTCCTGCGTGACACTATACAGATCTTGAAAACTTGTGTGGAAAACAACCTGCGGCCAGCTTTGATTACATTTTAAAACATAAATTTTTAATTATTCTATTTTAGCCTCTCTTGATGAATTTCCTATTATTCCCCTGACAAAGCAGAGAAACATTAGAGTGTAAATAAACTGTATCACTTTTCAGCTAGGAGCTCATTTGGAAAATGCTCATATTCATTTCTTCTTTTTTTTTTTTTTTTTAAACTGAATGGAACCTTAAAGCTCCTATTCCATTCTGCTGAAAGGCAGACAAGTTGTTTGTTCACTTCTCTGTGCCAGCTTTACCTCTTTACTTAAATATCTTGTTTTCAGATGCAAACCCACATCCATGAACTGCTCAGGGCAACTCCCCAAGACTGTTTCAAATACCCTATCCAAAAATGAGAATGCAAATGCAATCAAAAGGCCATCCTTGCTCACGGGCCTCCTGCAGCTTGTTGGTAAGGTGGAAGAGAAATAATTGCATGTGCTCAATTAAGAGCAGGGAGGGAAAGTCCCAGTGACGGGGCATGGTCAGCCATTGCCCAGGCGGCAGCTGCTCCAGGGACCAGCGAAGGGCAGCCAGGGATCCAGAGTGGATGGAGACCGGTCTGCTAATTAGCAGCTTCTTGCTAATTCTGTCCTGAGCAGCGGAAGCAAGCTGGCCATGCAGTGGGAGGTCGTGGCCATGCATTGGGCAGGGAGGGGAGGAGAGCAGATGGGTGACCTTCCGAGGGCTGGATAATGCTGGCTTTCTTCATTCCTCAATGAGGACATTGAGAGGAATGACCCTGTCCATGCTGGGGAACTTGTGTCACTCCACTCTGGCCTCAGAACGCTCCTGCCCACCCAGATGTGGCCGCCACATCAGGCAGAAGCCACCCACTGCCCCTTCCTGCTGGTCACCGGGGAGGGTGACGTGATCTTAGCTGGCCAGGCACAACCTGGGGGGTGCCCAGAACCACTGCAGCTTGGGGAAAGCCAAGGAGACCCCCAGCAGCCCTGCAGGCACCTCGTGGCTCTATGTGACACGGGCAGGAGTGAGCAGTGCCAGGGTGATGCCACACCATCTTCCTCCCTCCCCTGCACTGTGCCCCAGCGGTGAGGAATCCAGAGTATCTACATAAACAGAGTGGGAGGCTTAATCAGGACTTCTGTTCAACTCGATGTGATGCTGCAATTAAGCCTCTGAACAGGACAACCTATCAGCATTTGTTCCTGTCTTTTTTTTTAACTTGTCTTTTTTTTTTTTCGCCTTCTTTTTCTTTTTTTCTTCTTTTTTTTTTTTTTTTCCTAAACACACCAAAAGCTATTTTAAGGTATTTTAAGCACGATGGGAACCCCAAGGGTGTGTAGGTCTGGTGAAATAATTGCTTGCCTCAGGTTCTTGAAGGCACAAAGCAACAAAGCACCTGAGCCATGTAATTACTCTTACAGCTGCAAACTGGGCCGTATGTTACACCCGCGTGTGCTTTTCCTGCAGATGATGCTACTCCACAACTCAGTGCCAAGTCAAGTCCCCTCTCCTCTCAGGATGTGCTGGGAGCCATCTCTGAATCCCTCTGCTCCAGAGAGAGGAGGGATCACAAGCCACTCACCTAGGACCCCCGTTGCCTCCAGCCCCCCGAAGCGCTGCATGGCAGTGATGGCCTTGGTGAGCTCCTCCTGCGTCTGCAGTTGACCTGTGACAGGATCCGGAGGAGGCAGGTACCCAAATTTTGTCAGCCAGTCCTGCAAAACAAGGAGAAGCAGAGGATGAGAAAAAAGGAAAGGAAGGAAACATACACAGGGAAAGATGCTCTGAAGGTCCTGTCCGTTCCGCTTGGAAATCTTTTTCCCATTTACATGTTTATACCCGACTTCCCCATCGAGCTGCGTGGTCCCCGCTAACAAATGGACGCGTCAGGAGAGATCTGTACACATCACTTCAGTAATGGGATCCGGTGACCTTCACGCGTTCCAAGGGTGACATCTAATTTCCCCACCCGGCTGCAGACCATCTTTGACAGTGGTTGCAGAGCAGCCCCAACCCGAATCACACAGGCGCCTTTCATTCCTCCTCAGACACCAGCAGCTCGACTGGAAACATAGAGCGAGGGCAGGAAAACTGCCCATCACGGGCAATGCCACCTCCCCTGGGATATCCCTTAGAGTGGGAACCCTTAGGAATCTTGAGGGGGGCCCCAGGGTCCAACAAGGGAATCTCGCTGACCTCTGGCTGAGGTCCAACAGCTGGATTTTGCCCAACTTTGTCTCGACCTCTTGTGTTGTGCTTTAAATGCTATGCTGTCTCCTGCGAGTGCCACAGTTAGGTTACATCTTCCCATGAGAGGTGAGTGGAGGGGACCTTTCCTCCTCCCTGCCGGTGTGGGGAACACCTCTGTGGCCGAGTGCTGTTTACAAGTCCCACCATGTCCCCACACCTGCTCCTCAGCCATCCTGCTGTGACATTAATTGACCCACTGTGACCTCCTGCTGCTTTCTAGTCCACGCACGGCTAGGGTACTGAAACTTTGGGATGACAGTGCATTAAGGACACAAGCAGCTTGGAAGAGGCTCCCTTCACCCAGCAGAAAAGAGCTGGGACACAAGTCCCCTCAACACACCCTGGTGGCTTGAGGTTGGCTTGTTTTACCTTCAGCTCATCAGGATTTTGATTAGAAACAAATACAACCATGAAGTCTCCATGGAGACCACAAAGTGCCAAGCCGCTTCCTTGGAGGCCACTGCGGGACCTCGTCTTGGTCCCTTTCCACTGGTTTCCAGGCAACACAAGCACTGCAGGTGCAAAGTCTCACCTTCTAGGCACCAAAACACTGTCCCAGTGAGGCTCAGTGGTTTCCCAGCCATGCTGTTGCCCTTCAACCACGGCAGGGAGGAGCACAGGGACAGGGAGAAAAGCAAAACCCTGCAACAGACTTCCCCTAAAATTTGGCCAACGCCAAGAAGTCATTCCTGGTGATGGCCCTCATCACTTCAAAAAATAAAAACCAAAAAACATAATTGCCAAAAAATCCACTGTATGAAAGTCCCATTGATAATGGTACCAGGTTTCTCAACTCCAGATTATTTGTTCAAGGGGATGAATCAGCAGAGTCGCGCTCTCCCCCCTGCACCAGAAATGCCAGGACTGGCTTAATGGTGAAGCCAAAATCTCGGTCCCTTGCAGCCCCTGACAGGACTTGCCTGATTTATTTAAGAGGAGAAATAAATGGCTTTTCTCTCTGTGCCCTCTTCTCCAACATTCCCCATCTCTGCCAATTGCCTTAAAGCATTTAGAGCGGAGCACAGGCATCTCCACCCGCAGAAAGCAGCGGGGACCTGTGAAACACATGTCCCTTTTTGCCAAAGCCTAAGCAAGCACGGCCACATGCCAGCTATCCCTCTGCCACGGATGTCTCATTAAAACCAAGGCTGCTATTTGATAGATATTTGTCTTTCAAAGGACAATGCATCTTTATGAAGATCTTCCTCTTTTCAGCCTAAAACTGATGAAAAAAGTGCCATAAATCTCCTTCTTACAACCGCTTTTTGAACTTCTGGTGAATTATCTTTCTAAATCCTTTCTTACATTCCTTCTTGCTCCCCTCCCTTACCTCAGCAGAAGGATCAGCAAAGGATAATAATACTGCACACAGGGAATGCCATAAACACCTACCCTCTGTTTTCTTTACCTGTATCAAAGAAACATTGACCCATTGAGCCTCTTGAAGACTGATATCGATCTAGATTTCCACCACAGTCAATACGCCACAAATTTCTAGTAATCAGATTAGTGCCAGAAGTTGGTACCTGCTTATTGCTATTATCTGCATGTCTCATAGCTCAGTGTCACCTGCCATGGCCACCCGAAATGCCACAGCATCCCTTTTCTGCAAACTGAGAACCATTTACAGAGCTTTACTCAGATCTCGCCACGTTTGGTGTGGCTCTCCATTGGGGAATGTGGTCTCCTCTGACAGGTTTCTCACTGGCAATTCACCTTCCCTTCCCCTCTCCTGTTTGTCCCTTTGCATAGCAAAACATTCGTGACAGAAATTAGAGATACAATTCACCCCTGATTGTTCATGAGAAATCAGCTGTGACACAGAGCTCAGTAGCCGGACTATCAATTGCTGAGGATGGTGGGGTTTAATTTGGTTTCTTCCCTGGCCATGGAGACAGTGTCATTTATTCTCTAATGACAGCGGAGCCGATGCTATGACAGAAATGTACATAACCCAGCTTTGCTCAGGTTCCCCTGGGAAAGGAGGTGGCATCAAAAGGCTGGAGAAAGCAAAGACATAGTGAGGTCTGGCAAAGGTCCTGCTACTCTGGCTGCAGCCAGGGCGAGATCTTCTCTCTTCCTTAACCCAAAGGGACAGAAAAAGCACAAGTGGACACCTCAGAGAAAATGAAGGGCTCCCTAAAGAAAAGATGGAAGCAATGGACAGATATCACAAGTCCTTCACCCAATCCACCTTGCCAGCACTGATTTTCCTGCATGTGATTTTTTGTCTAGACCATCATGCCTTACTCAGGTTCTCCATAATTTTGTAGACCTCTGTGACATCACTATCATTCATCTCTTTTCCAGTGTACAGGTTCTGGCTGGTTTCTTCTCTCTTTGTAAGCAAAGGTGACCCATAATATTGAACTTTCAAATTTCACCTTTGCTCTGGCAGAATATTTCATTAGGGAAACATACAGCTGGACTCAGAGATGAAAAAGACTATCAGGAATTGTCTGGCTAATTATCTGCGTGACCTGTGAAAGCTTTTCAGGTGTTTTCTTGTCCTTAATTTGGACAAAAACTAAACTTATAAACTGCCATAAATGAAAAATATGAAAACATTTCCACTGAGATAACCTCACACATTCTCTTATTATTTCCATTATTTCCACCTTTTTTTTTTTAATTTAAAAAGCTTTTTTTGCCAACTCTCATTAGCTTAAAATGTTTAAATGAAATAGTGATTTGAGCTGAATGCTAAAATTCTTTGAACATATTTCTTGCCTGAGTTGGCACGATAAAAACTTTTCCTTAAAAATGTGCTGCACAAAATGAACAGACTTAATCCCATGAGAAGATTCAGCATCAGCAACTCCGTTTTAAAAAGAAAAAAAATTCTTCATCAAAATTTCAGATTGAGACAGTGCCTGATCATCTTCCAGCTCCGAGATGAACTGGGAATGAGTGTGACTGGACTACGTGATTCATGCTGAGGCCCAGGGTATGTACCTTGGTCTGGGTTTCATGGGACCCCAGCTCTGTTTTTGTGGGAATCACCTCATCATCTCTGACCCCCCAATTCCTCATCTATAACAAGCTTGTAATGTATTTCCTGGTCATACCATACCAAGGGTAAGCACATACATACCCTTTAAAAACCACAGCCGGGATGACTATTGACAAAACACCATTTTTTTTTTCCCTTCCCATGTTGCTCTAGAATCTTTAAGTGGTTTGATTTTGCCCCTCTTATCACACCATGGGTGGTACTCAATAAAGGATGTTTTAAGGCAACTGCTTCAAAACACAGTTTTCCTTTGAAAAGGGAATGTGTTAACAGTGATGCAGCAGTGGTGCTGCTCCATGCATGTGTTTGGAGACAGATTGCTCACTCGGTTGTCTAAAAATAAGCTGGGTGGTTTTTTTTTCTTGCCTGGATTCCCATACTGCTATGGCATAGCATAATGGGGAAAAGCCTGCTTCTTTCCTTAAAAATGGTTAAAAGATCCAGAACTGCTGCTTTTTTTCTGCACTTTTTTTTTTTTCTTTTGGAGAAAGTTTGGAAAAATGGGAATGAAGTCCCCTCCTCTGCAAAGAAGCCCTTTTAACTTTGGACTTTTATTTTACTTCTTAACCCACTTGAATGGAATACAAGGGGAAAACACTGCTGTGGCAGCAACCAGGGACTGGGGCTCTCCAGGGCCAAATGATGACCCAGAGCAAAATGCTGGCTCCACTGGCAGCAGTGAAGCTTCTGGTATCACTTATGCAGAGCAAATTTTCAGATTAAAATGGCAGTCTCATTTCTTTCATTTATCTACTTCCTTTAAATATCAATACCCTTTTGTCCTAGAACCCACTTACCTGCTTCGTTTTAAAATAGATGTAGATATTGTCCCTGTTCTATGGAAGATTTATGAGCTCTGTAGGTTTGCTTTTACAAATATTAATATTATATAAGCCGATGGGCTTATTCAACTGCCACAGGCAAAAAAAGATGCAGTCAGCAAGTTTTCTTCCTGATGATTTCTTTTTAAGGGTTGTAGGTTGATGTTTACAAGAAGACAAACTAGTTCAGGATAACAAGGAGAGGATAAACAGGATAAACAGCAAAACAGAAATTAGGATAAGCAAAAGAACTCTACCCAAGCCAGCTCCATGCTTCTGCCTGCTCTTGTGTTATTAAAATGACCACGTTTCTAAAGCTTAGCCCCCCCAAAGAATGGGGTTTTGGTTTCCGTGGTGGTTTTTTTTGTTTGGTTGGGTTTTTTTCTTTATGTTGCATAGACATACAGGGGAAAACACAACCTTAATCCTGCAGAGATTGTAACACACCCTTTGCTCAGGGATGTTCCCAACCTAAGAAGGACGTGGACCTGTGGGAGCAGGTCCACAGAAGGTCATGAAGATACTCAGAAGGCTGGAGGACATCTGCTGTGAGGACAGGTTAAGAAAGTTGGGGGTGTACAGCCTGGAGTAGAGACGGCTTCGGGGAGACCTTATAGTAACCTTCTAGTACCTAAAGAGGGCCTACACAAATGATGAGGAGGGACTCTTGATCAGGTCCTGTAGCAATAGGAGGAGGGGTAATGGTTTTAAACTGAAAGAGGGGAGATTTAGATTAGATATTATGAAGAAATACTTCACTGTGAGGGTGGTGAGACACTGGCGCAAGTTGCCCAGAGATGCAGCTTTACCAAACTGCACCGTTGCTCGTTAATCAAGCTACAAGTTGCTTTTATTCATTTGAAAAGGCTCCTGTCACGGCCAAGAGCCTAAACCCTTCCCTGACCCAAATCTGGCGCTTGGCTTTCCAGCGGGGGCAGCCCTGGTGAGGTCCCTCCCCACCATCCCCAACGTCCACGGCCACAGTAGGAGCACAAACCACCCCCAGTGCGCATGTCCACCACTCATCTCCTGCCGTCCACACCAGATAACCACAGAGAAATGGGCTTTGTTTTTGTAGGGTCACTCAGGGTGGGGAGGACTTTGAAAGCTCCCCTTCCTGCTGGAAGTTCCTTTGAACCCTGTGTGCAGTCATGCTTTGCACACGCAGGGGAAGAAAATTCAGAACACACTATTCAACAAAATTAATGACCCAGATTACTGAAATAAAGCTACAACTCAAACATCCGGAACTAATTTCCAAATTACACTTCACTTTATCTCTGCAGCTACCATTAAATAGTGTGGAAGCTTTTAAAATGAATAAATAAAAAATAAAATCACCGCCACTGCAAGCTGGATTAAAGGGAAATTGCTTTTGGCTGTTTGAGTTTTTCTTCCAAGTTTTCAAAGGTTTACAGTATACAAATTTTTTACAGTCATTTTCCTGAGATCAAAGGACCCCAGGAACAACGCCCATTAATTAGAGCAACACATATGGTGCTGCAATACTCCAAGGAGCATGCTCCTGTGATGGAACAGCCTCTGGGCCACGCAAAGCCAATAATTTCCTTCCAAAGGTTGCCACGCACCTCTCTAATGAGCTATCGCATGCACATGATCAGCTGATTAATTCATTAGGTAAAAAAACCCTGCAGTTTGGATTACAACCAGGATTTTGGTCGCCGCCACCGTTGAACTGCAGGACTGGTTTTATTGGCTCACGCTGGAGGAGTCGCTTGAATCCAAACAGTTATTTAATTCAAGCGAACGCTGTGCACAGAATCCAGGGTAGAAGTTAATGCAGCTCCTAATGATTTCCTCTCCCTCCCCCTTTGCTTTAAATGTTCGATCAGGTTAACAGCAGCAGTGCTGCTCAAGGCCACAACCTACAAGTCCTGAAGACAGTAGGTCCCTTGGCAAGGGACGAGTCACACAACTCAATGCCTTTGGACCTGGGACATCCGGATCATTAAGAATCAAGTGGAGAGAGCATCTCCGCTCACTTCCCAGCCAGCAACTGAATGCCAACTTGGCTTCCTGCAGGTCTTGTCAGATATGATCAGGTCTTGCCTGTAGCCTCATCCACTCATTCTCAGGGCTCTGCCCACCTTACCACTCTCCTGGCATTGGGGGATGATGTCTTCCCCAGGGCTAGGTGGCCATGGGAGAAGGCTGTTGTGATTTGGATGGAAACTTCATCACCTCTGCAGTAGGTGTTACACAAAGTGTAAGCATCTCTTTGGTTGGATGGATACCAAGGTTCTTCCCGGAAACATAGAGTTAATCACAAGATGTTGTAGAAGCAGAAGGAAATTCTCTGCAGACTGCAGAAACAGTCTTTTCAACCTCTTTGAACTGAAGATCAAAGAACCAATTCCCAACCATAGAAGGCAGGCGGAACAGTACAGTGCTGAACAATGTTTACTACTACTGCTTTAGGTTTCTTTTCAGAGTAAGAAAAAGCGACAAAACATATAAACAAGGTACAGTTTATTCTGTATTTTCAACACAAATTTATATTTTTCTTGGTGGAGACAATACACCAGGGCTTTGGGGAGGCCTTCAATCACATGCTGAAAATTTCCACTCGAAGGCAATGTATGATGCCAAAAAAAAAAAGCGTGTGTAATTGAAACTCCCCATGAGCATCAAAAAGAAGCTTTAACGGAATAGGTCTGTTTTTAAATCAGCCCTAGTTTTGCATAATGCTGCCTGTCACAGTGAAATATCCGTTTTCATCAATGAGTTATTTAGGAAGGAAAAGAAGAAAGTCCTGGCATATAATAATCTGTTGAACTGTGATGGCAAGTTAGGTAAATAACCGAATTAGCATTGTTTTATCTTGCTGCAAAATTAGCTCTAAACCATGAAACTCATTGATTATCATGATTTATGAAAATGACCCTGCTCCTTCTGTGCAGGCTCAAGTCAGAGGCTGTTTGTGGTGGGCACAGGGGGCTCACCCCTGGCAGCACCGTGTCCCAGTTACAGATGCCACCAGCTGGACCCTGTGCTGAACAGCAAACGGGACTTTGGCTCTCCCTGAGCACCCCCAGCCCTGCTCACTATGAAGGAAAGCGCATTAAAAATAGAAACGTGACAATTTCTAGTTCACCGGTGGGTTCAGAGGCGAATAATATCACCAAGGGTTTTAAACAACCCAAATACTCTATTCCATTGAGAAGCACAATAATTACAATTGCAACGTATGACAGCAGAGTTTGGATGTGCTTTAAAATCCACTTTAGAGCATTTATACTGCTGATCCCCCGGCTGTGCCCACCTTCGTCTGCACCACGGAGTGTGGTGGCCGTTCAGTTACCTCATGGGCTTTCTCTGGCTTTGTTCCCACGGGACAACCTACAGAACTGCCTTGACCCATGAGTCCAGGTGGGACGTCCAGGGAAAAGCCCAACTCCAGCATGAGAGGCGGAGCAACTGAAAACCATGAGACCTGCCACCCACCGCTCTTGAAGTGGCTGCACTTGATGATCTGCAGCATTCAAAGCTCACACAAAAACCCAGGCAGGGTTTTCTCCTGGGTGTTGGCTCCCTCTGTGCTGGAGTCCACCAACCAGCAGGTATCCAGAGCCAGGGAGCGTGTCCCCCAGAATACCTCCTCCCCACCAGCATCACCCACTGGTGCCTGCTCGCAGGCATGCTTGCAGATATGACTGGATCAAATCTAACCTCAGATCTGGTGTGACAGGGTTAAATTAAATGTCACCAGACAGAGTTCTTACAGAATTTGTAAGCCCAGGAGAACTCTCCTCCCTGCGTACCCGGCTGCTGTCCACACGTAGCCAGGGAACAGATTCCCCTGCTCAACACAGTGCAATAAATCATGCCTTATCCCTGAAATCATATCCTCCTGTACAAAGAAAAATCAAAGCCAAGAATTAGTGAATTCAAGGTTTTCTGGGCACAGGACATGGGAATGTCCATGATTTCCTGGATGATTTTGCACAAGACTCAGCAGTGTTCGAAGCAGCCGGGGGGACTGTTGTGAGCAGATCCAGCTGGACAGTGCTCCTCAGGAAACATCTGCTGGAGATAGACGGAGGGAACAGAGAGTGCCTCAACCCTCCCCTTTCCACGTTCCTTCACCTTGTATCACCCATACAGCAGGAGGGTGGCTGCTGCCTCTTGCCCAAGGGAAATCCTGCATCAGGAGGTTCACTGAACCCCCTCCACCACAGGAGCTGGGATGCTCAGGGCTCTACAAGATGGGCTTTCTGAGGGGATTGGTTCATCTCGGTACACAGATGTTTGGACATTTAATTAAAGCCTCCAAGCCTCCTGAGTATCCGATGTGGGGATGCTGACATCACCCATGCAGAGTGTGCAGAGAACTTGCAAACACTCCCATTCTCCAGCTGGACTAGGACCAAGATGAGCAAGAAAATGATGAATTCTTTTAAAAGAAGTACAAATTGCTTTTTACCAAAGTGAGAATACACAGCAAGGCTCTCCTAGAGGGTGACTTTACAGGTCCTGGTTTTTCTTAATGAGCCTGTCCATCTCATTGGACCTGAACGGCACGTTTCCTCAATATACGTAGGGAAAGTCAATGACGCATTGAGAACACAATGGTGTTCATCTACATTCTCTCCCAGTTTCATCGAGATGAGCTCCTACTCTTCGGTTTCAGTCATTAAACAAACCACGTCTGGTAGCTAACTGAACAGACTGCTATACATCAAAACAAAGCTCTTACTAACTCCATTTATTGGATCTTTTATTAGGACAGTGTCTCCTCTAGGATGGACTCCAGACCTGACTTTGCAGCATGACCAGTAACACAATGGTTTGCCTTGGCCCATCCTCATCGTCCACTCACAGCTCTCAACCTCCATCTTGGGCTTCAGAATTGAACCTACAGCTTAACTAGAGCTTAACTACTTCACCATTTACCAACAGTAGCCAACAACATTTTACCTTGATAAATCAACTCAGCTGCACATCTCTCCTCTACTCATTAGCTCAGAGATCAGGGGCTTCCTTCCTCCCCTTGTAGCATCACACTTCCCTCCAGCTAGGAAGGTTTGGTTTTCAAGATAACCGCAGGACAGACACTGCCTGTTTAAATATGCTCCCAGCGTGGCTCAATATCCCTTTCAAGAGACTGCAGAAGTTCTCTAGACCTCTGCAAACTGGGAATTCTAACACTGTCATCACCATGCTCTGTGCTAAGACTGGTCTAAGGGCTGCTAACAGCAGCTGTAGTCCCTGTATTTTCCTCAGCAGATTTTAGATAGATCTTAGCTGCATCCTCCCATTTACTTTTTAGCAGTGAGAATATTCTGACGTTAAGGAATCCATAAATCAGAAGCTGTGCTGGGGTGTGAAATAGAGCATCCATTTGGGAGAGAATTAAGCCTCACTTACGTCTCCTGTCCCCAGATCTATGTGACTACAGGAACAACACATTTGCTACCTTGTTGGCTTTGCTGCTTCCCCCAATCTCTTTAAAACAGCGATATTACAATGAGCTTTTCTTGTTGACAGGCTCTTTCTATTAGCTATACAAGTGTCTTGAACAATTATTGATGCTGCGGGCAACTGGCAAACAGAAAAAAAGAAGCCTTCTGTTCAGGAGCAAGGCTATTAAATCAAAAGAAGCAATAATGTCACAATTCTCAGGTGACCAGCACTCAGGTGCAAACACCAGAAACTCTGCACAAGTACTCCAAGAGCACCCCACAGGCTGTACGAGCTGGAAGAAATTACCCACTGAACAGCAGCAGATAGAAATAAAGAGACCTGCATCACCACAAAGTGTTGGACAATTTGGAAAACATGACAAAATTTCTTTAATTATTAAAACAAACTAAGAGAAATAAATAATTCAACCTCCTCTGACTAGTCCAGGGCATTTTCCTGTGGCTACCAGGATGACTCTGCTTTCACTTAGAACTGGTGTTAATCACGACCTGGGATCAAAGCAGTTTTGTAGAAAACAACCAGAACAAAGCAGAAACCAAACAAAGCAACAGATTATAATTCTCCCTAGAGGGATTCAAATTATACAGTACCTGACTTTGGCAAACAAGCTGAACCCGGCAATGCATAACCTGCCTTTACCAGCAGTCCCCATGCCCCAAATGCTGATTTAAATAATAATAAATCCACATGTCTATACACAATGTTACTTCTTCAGGCATTGTAAGCTGTACCAAATTATGCAGCACCACTTGTGTATGTACCGGGGCTCAGTGGTTGGACAAACAGCAATAATTACCTCCCACGTGAGAGCACAGGATGCAGGTGTCCACTCCTCCCGACACCGAGGGCCTGAGCATCCCTCCAGCCTGACACCCCTCCTGCAAATCACCCCGGGGACACCGGGCTCCCTGGCCACCGCTGGCACCTGTGGCTCTGCCACATGAAGGGACAAGCCGAGAGCAGAGGTTTTGTGACGTGTCATTTGACAGAAACATGGGTACAGGCTACAGTCTGCATAAGTACCACCAGTCTGGTTC
>BJBW01013204.1:0-50061 GCA_004320125.1 Scolopax mira | reverse complement strand
AAGATCATAGACCTTCCTTTTGTTCTTGAGCTCCAGAAAAAGCTCTCTATTTAGCCAGGCTGGTCTTCTTCCCTTCCTGCTTGTTTTTTGGGACTTGGGTATGGCCCTTTCCTGAGCTTTTCAGGGGCTATTGCTTGAAAGTCATCATGAAAATAAGTCTTCATGTCTCCAGTGCAATGTGCTTACCAAGATCTTGGGTGGAAAAAGGAGCTGACAGCATGACGGTATATGAATTTCAGAAGTGTGACATCTTCTTTATGTATGATGCATGACCTGACACTTCCACTGATGGACAGCAAAAGATAGAGAAGTGAAATGAGCAAATATTCGAAAAAAGAAAAAAGAAAGACTTTTCACTAAATCTATTATTTAGTGAAATTACTGACTAGGGTCTTTTTACAGTTTATGTGCTTCAGGAATCCAACCTTGCTCTTTTGCAGCATTTTCTTAGAACTTTTACAAATAATTCTAATTTGGGGAATTTGACTTGATGATCTCCAGAGGTCCCTTCAAGCCCCATATGATTCTGTGATTCTGCAATTGTACCCCAACAAATGGGTTTGTAAACTAAACTGATGTGATACACCATATGAAACCCAAGTGTGAGCAACATACCAAAGAAAATCATACAAAGTAAAATTAATGTATACATGACACCTCATTTTTCAAAAATAAGGCTTTGTTTGTAGAAATGGATTTTTTTTCGTTCTTCATATTTAAATCAGCCAAAATAGATGTCTGAAAGAAGACAACAGAGAGCAGGACCCTAGATATTACTTTTAAAAAGCCATGAAGAGAAGTGATGCAAGTAGAATAATATCTTCACTAAAATCTTTGCTAAAAACATGTGGAATCACTTTAATATATTCCAGGTAAACTAAATAGTCTAATTTGGTTGAGAAGTTGCTATTAGTGTATGTTATTTTTATACACTTGATTATAACTAATCTGGTGAGATATTCCTAGAAGAATTTGAAAGGGAAATACGTGGAAAATTTCAGTATTTGTCAATACCATTTAATATGAGTTCTTAAAAGGGTTATTCATGCTTTCTTCTTCAGGTTCGTGTTTTGCCTCCCTGGAGAACCTTTCCTTTGTCTGTCAACTATACAGAGCACCTCTGGAGGCAGAGCTACAAGTGAGCAATGTAAATACATTCAACTACACCACCTCTGAAGTGGTTTCTTCATTGCTACACCATGGATTTCAGAATGCATTAAGTAGTTCATAAATCATGTTAAGAAAACAGTCTTAAACTCCATGATGGGATTACAAAAGTGTTCTGATGCTTGATTTGTACTGCTGTTTAACTTGAAAGGTCTCCCCGTAAACATCCAAAAATGACTTCATTACATTCCTTGAAACCAAAAACTTGATGGTGGTTAAGCCCTGGGTAAGCTGTGATATTCCCTTCTTTTCCCCATCATTCCAATCAGTATTTTATTCTCATTTCTCTGGCCTTCTCCATCTGTATCCATCCATTGCCTCTTGCCTTGTATTTCAATTGCAAGCTCTTTGAGAAAGAGATCTTCCTATTCAATTCATGCAGTGAAGCATAATGGAGTCAAGAACTGTCAGTCTTAGGTGCCACAACAATACAAATAACAAAGAGGACAATATTTCTTCATCCACAGAACTGCACATAGCAAGGGACTCAAGTAGAGAAATGTATTATGTAAAACAAGAATATTGTTTCTCTATTATGCTTTCATGCACTAAAAGGAAACATGTCCTTTCAGTATCAAATGGATATACTGGTTTAAAGTACGTGGGAAAAAGAAATGTGTCTCAGTGAATATACAAGATATATGTTGCCTTCAATGTGGACAGTAAAATCTCAGAGAAAATAGTGCCTTAAAGGATCGGTGCTATTAAAAAAGTGATAGAGATCACATCTCAGATAAGACTCCGCAAGAACCACACAATCTTCAGATGACCAACACAATCAATCCCTGAAGGCTGGCTGAGTGTGTGACAGTTGGCTAAGATGTGGGAATGAGTGATATTTGGCAGCCGTGAAATCTCAAGTCTCATACACAGAAAACAAAAAGCATCATTACTTCTGTTCCGGGTTTGTTCTAGTTGTAGCTTCCTAGCACCATTGTCCCTGCCAGACAGACCCCAAATGAACTGATATTTCTAAAATTAGAGCTGTATTTCATTAACTTTTTAGTCTGCAGCTAAGAACATGGTCTGTTAGGCAAAGAACGTGGTCCTAGGTTTTATGCTGAAATTCTCAACTGGATAAAGTGTGGAAAAAGAAATGTTAAAGAAGAAATTAAAATTGAACTTATTGATGGTTTCCATCATCTCTCTCCCTCCCCCAGCATGAAGTTGGAAGCAATATAAATGCAGAACATCTGATTCCTGAAATCTTTACTCCCAGAGGTACTGGTTCTGGGTTAAGCACTCACTTTCTGGCTCGCTCCCAGCTTGCTATCAGCTCACATTACTGCGCTGTTCCAGACCAAAATCTAACTCCACGGAAGAATGCTAAATGCTAGAAATGGGGGAATAGTAATGGTGCAGCTTTCTATCAACTCCTTTCGATTGTGGCTGCCAGCTGAATTTACATAACTACTGGTAAGTGTCAATTACTGGTGACTACTGGATAGCCCTTCCAGCTGAACAAGTAATATAGACAACTGTGTGCACACCAGGTAGGCTGAAGATTTCATCATAGCAACAAAGCTGCAAATGAAGAGCTGTTGCTATTATGCCTGAAATGCTGGTAGAGTGTATGGGAGATGCAAGTGTCGATACCGTTAAGTTAGTGCTGTCCCAGGGCCAGCAACATGGCAGGAGGTTTTAGGTGTTGTCATATTCTCATGTGTCAAATCATCTTCTCCATGTTGTCCTTATGATGTGGTCAGAGCCTTATTATAGAACTCTATGATGCGATTCAGTGTGGGATGGATGAAAGAATAACTTGTAGTAGACAAATATAAAGCCTCTTAACTAGAGTTGTGATGTGTTCTGTGTGGGATATGTTTCATCAGCATATTCATAGCATAGCACTCTGACAGATCCGAGTTTGATTCTCAAGGTGTGAAAGTGTCAAGCTATCATCAAGTCCCATTTTCCCATGCATCAAGTTTCTCATGTTTATCAGGAGAGGAGAGCCATAAAGCTTCTCAGAACGGGTATCTCTAACTGTGACTGCAAAAAAATCCTATGAGCCTTCTCCTCAGCCAAACGAGGTTTTCACTTCCTTCTTCATTCAAGAAGAACCTGGTAATGCAGCATTGCTCCTGATTTTTTGTCAGTATCAGAAGGAAAGGGATCTAGTCTTCCCATCTCTCTTGAAATGACAGGAAATCCTTATGACAGAAAAAAAAGGAATGGAAAGAATTAGCTTGGACAATACACTTCTTTAACAGTCTGTCATCCACAATACTAATGTGCCGTGTGTGGTCTCCAATATCTGAACTGTGGGAATAGCAGCAGTATTGCAAAAAATAATAGTTTTTATCATATCTAATTCATGGAATGTTGTGAAGACAGTTTTTAAACTACCCTAACCAGAGAAAAATGAGCTAATTAAGGCTTCAACAGCAGACTTGGAGAAGGTGAGAAGTGGGGAGAGTCAGAATCTGAGAATGAAGGATAGCCAAGTCAAAATAACTTAAAACCAAATTTGGCTTATAAACTGTCAAAACTATGTTGTCATTGGCTAAGAAAAATATGAGTTATCAAAATATGTTGCTCTCTATCAAAGGAAACTGAATTTAAAAAGCAAGAGAGAGAGAGGAAGAAAAGGGCAGAAAGATGGTCATCTTGAAAAGGAAAGATGAACTCAGAAGAGAAGCCTATAAGGCTTCTGTACTTCCTTTAAATATAGATCCTGAAAAGGACCAGCAACAGACTCGAGGTGACCAGTGATCTGTTGAGACACAGCTTAAGATGAGTGTGACTAAACAAATAAGAACAGATCTTATCTTATTCTGTGTGTATTCTACAACTGAACTGATGTTTTGTTTATTTTTTGTAAATGCCTTTCCGACTTTTTACTTAAGAGCTTAACCCTTTGCCTGGCTGGAATAAATTTGTACTGCTTTCATTCTTAAGTGTGTCTGGCTTAATTGGCAAGTCCACATAAAACTGAAAAATAGGGTGCATAACAATAACTGATCACTGCAGGTGATATTCAGTTAAGCTGAGATGGCCACAGTAGAGTAGTTCTGCGTACAGAGTACAGTACTCTGAGTTCAGACTACAGTAGGAGGCAAGGGAGTTTAGCCTTGTTGGCTAAAACATGACTTGCCCTCTGACATCTGGAGTTCCAACTCCACCCCAAAGGGAGCAACTATGCAGAGGTGAAACTGCAGGGACATACAACACATCTGCTCCTATACAACCCAGCTCCCTCACACTACCGCCCCAGCTCCCTTTTTTGGCAGTATCGTAGCGTGACAACAGTAAGCCCCCCACAACACTTCCTCTATACTGTGGTCAGAAAGCTGGAGATGTGGTCATTTTTCTCCCATGTCCTCTAGCAAAGGCCTACATATGAGTAAATCCTAAATCAAGGGCAGCCAGAACTCCAGTGACATCAAGACAGAACAACTTTTAGGCTTAGAGGAAAGGAAAAAGTTGCAACAAGCTGGACAAAATAGCTTTCCTGGACTGCATTAGCCAGTATCCTTTGTGAAAGGATTGATTAATAACAGCTGCATCTCTACTGTAGAAAACAAAATCCTATTTTATCTATATATATTTGTTTTAAAAGAGCAGAAGGCTATTCAAAGCTGAGTCAATAGTGGCATTACTGGAACTAATTTGGAATGGACAATGTTTGGCCTATTGTGTTAAATTCCTGAGGGTTTGCCTATTTTTGTATCAGATTACAGCTTTATTAGGTACAACTGTTTTTACGTTGCATTTTTGTGATTAATGATGCTAAAAGGATTTTGGCATTTCAAATGTTGTACACAAACCTAATGGGCAAAATCTTCTGTAAACTTCTTCTAAGCTCTTGGCAAACTTTCCTCGGGAGCAAATATTAACTCCAGATAGTGTTTATTAGCTTTTATAAAATAATCACTGTAATAGCGGCATGTAATTGCTGGAGGTAAAGAACATCCAGGCCAAGAATTAATCAAGTTTGAGCTCCTTAATAAAAACAGGTCAGGAACAATTTATTTCTTGCCCAGATTGCATTTAAAATAATATAATTTTCCTCTGATTTTGTGTCATATTCCAAGAGTGATTTCATACACAACATTCCCTAAACAAACTGTGTTCTTAACCAGAGAAGGGGCTGACCAGCAAAGTTCAGGACCCATTTTATACTCTGACAAAGTATGGAGGTGTTTGGACCTTAAACTTTAATTTGCACATTACATGGGGTAGAACAAGCAAAACATTCAGATCTGGATCCAGCCCCACTGCCTAAACCTGCTGCCCAAAGTTTGAACGTTTCTGTGGGCAGGCTTTATTTGAGGATGTCATGTCAGATCAGACAAATGAGAATCAAATATTGTTCTTCAAAGAGATCAGAGTCTGTATGCCAGACCCATTAAGCTTTTACTTGTAATCAGTTATATGTTACAGTTGATTAAAAAAAAAAAATCACAGGAGGAATACAAACATGACTTCTTGTATATGGTATCTTTCATGTAACAGGCATAAAAATTGATCTCTAGAAAGCCAGTGAAGCCTTCCAATTAAACCACTGTGTGCCAGGTAACTCCTTGAGCAGAAACAGTGCAGAAACACTCCTTTTACAAGAGACATGAAGAATGATTAAAAGATTAATATAGACATAACTATATGTCATGAATATAGAAATAGCTAAGACACCACCAAGTGAAAAAAATCTGGAAGTACCAGCAAAAAAAAGGACTTAAACTGAATTCAATCCAGTAAAAACACTGCTATATCGCCTCAAAATTTGGGATAGTAAGTAAGTAAGTAAGTAAGTAAGCCCTACCTTACTTAGGGCTGATGTTAACTCAGGCACCTCTGATTTGCACTCTATGTGCAGAGAAGCTGTTGGTCATGCATTTTCTTTGAAGTTAAATCCATAGTGTTGGATGCATGTCAGGAGATGTGATCTCTCAGGCATATCAAGGCATCAAGGCATCCGAGTACAGTTTCAACACAGGAGGTGAAGCTATAGTCATTAGCCCAACTAACATCTCTGCAAAATTAAACAAGCCCAGGACCTTACTCTAGCACAAATTTGGAATGGTCTGTGACCATATTCAGCTCTCTTACCCTTCAAAGCAAGGTGATTGGATATAAAATACTCTCTGGGTAAAGTCAACTCCCCATTCCTGCCTGGAAATTGTCTGGGATAGTGCCAGTTAGCTCAGGCAAATACCATGCCTGTGACCAGTCTAACAATTTGACAGCATGTATAACTGAGTTCTGGTACCTGTTTTTGTACTCTAAAGCTGTTTAATTTGCTAGGAAACAGAAACAAAGAGTCTTCCTCTATACTAGCTCATAGGGGATTTTTTGGTCAGTTTATTCTTGGAAGCACAAACTTCCTTCATTGCAGGCTAGTCCTGGAATCTGCCATTTTTCTGCTTGTAAGAAAAGTGAGAGGCTTGCCATGGAAGTTTTAAGGCAAGGGTTTTATCACCAGCAGCATGAAATTCTCCACCTAGATAAGTAAGAATCAAAAAAGCACAATGCCCACACTGCAGAAACCCATCCATTCTCTACTGCTAGAATTCACATTCCGATTCACAAGAGCTCACAGAAGCTAGTCCACTCTTCTTTAGTAATCTGTTGAACATTGGCCATCAAGCATATTTAATGACATAATTTAATGTCAATCATAAACAACTCTGCACAAAATCTTAGGGGATTCTACTTCAAATAAAACCTTTAACTATAAGCTTTGAAATGCCTTTTTTTTATTTTAATCATAAGATTTGCCTTTATTTTGTCCTGACCCAATCAAAGTTATTTCGATATTATTATTTTCCTAACCCTAACATTCTAGAGTATATACTAGTATACTTCTAGAGTATACTGTGAAATCACAATACTGTACAGAGGGACACTGTAAATGGATAATATCTCACAGTTTTTATGCATTATGTCATGGAAAGCTGGTTTCCCACCTCTTGGTAATGGAGCTTCACTTAGGAAACCTGCCATTTCAATGCCTCATGGGGCTCCCCAGCTCCACGGGTGTCCAACCCTTCTATTTATCTAAATTGCTTCTGCTATCAGCTGTGGGAAGGTAATATGGTAAAAGGTAAATATGTGAGTCTGTCTAGACCTGGACCTCATCCAGCTCCATGCAGATCCATGCAGGTGTCTCAGAATGTTAATCTCCAGGGCTCCAAAAGAACACAGAGCAGAAAATCCCACACTGACACTGTCCAAAGCCAGCCTGGGCTGCAAATTAGGTGATTTGCATAGGCTGTACATCTAACGATTGCCCTGCAAGATACACCTCACCAGATAAAACATAATGATAACTTTAATAATCTTTTATATTGTATGGTCACTTTGGAGAACTAAATGTGGGCATGAATCTATACATCTCCATCTTTTTACCTTTATTCAAAATCTTACTATAAAACACAGTGCAGTTTCCATGGATTGATTCACAATCAGTTGGTTCACACTTACAACTCAATTTCCCCACAGTCAGAAGAACTGTGGAGTTATAAAACCAAGCTGACTTCTGTGCTGGAAATCAAATCCCAATTGAGATGAGATGAATGTAGTTTTGGTTGTGAGTTCTAGTGCAAGCAATTTTTTTATAGAGGCCCTATAGCTAGAATGAGGAAAGACAGCAAAACTCTCAAAGTTGTTAAGTGGCATTTACAAAAGTCCACAATAACTCAATTGTTTTCAGTGTTCCGCAGAAAAATCTTTTGCAGGCCTGTGAAGAAACAAAACAAGTTTTCTTACTCCTCTTCACAAATGGCTAACCACAATTGCAGCTGAAGATTTTACCTTCAGGTAAGAATCTCTGCAAGATAAATGAAAAATGCAAGAGAGAAAAGGGCCTTTCCCACTGCCTGTGGCCGGCAGAGAGAGCCGGCCATTTCGGGTGTCAGGACCACATCAAATAGCAGGACATGACACAGATCCTGAGTTCTTTCTTTGCCAGGTATATAATCACTCAAAGTAAAAAGTTCGTATTCATAAAAAATTATGGCCCTAGTGAGAACAAAAGCCATAGATTTTATTGCTATGCAATTTTATATTATGTATCTAAAAATGCAATACTCACTGCACAGTTGAATAAAGCTGAAATTCCTCCCTAGAAAATCCATATAATCTCGTGTTTGACAGGATATGACAAATATCATTCATGGATAAAAAAGAGAGGAGAAATGCAAAGAAAGGAGATAATAATAACATGAGGTATTAACTTGAACAGACATTCATCAAAAATTACAGGTTTCATCCATTTCTGGTCACTTATTGTAGGCTTGTAGATAAAATAGCTTTTAGAATGAAAATACATGTCTTGGAAGTAAACATGACTTTCTGGCTGTAACAGGCTACATAGAAGAAGACACAGAGATGTAACCCAGAAGTACATGTAGGACATGACAAAGTTTGCTTCACATGTAAAGACGTGATCCACAGGAAATGAGAAGTCCACCCCTTCATGGGGCATATCCAAGACCACTTTTGGAAGAGTGGCTCCCTGCTGGCTTACGTGCCTCTGCATCTTCACCACCGGCAGTAAGTTATCGGAAGAAAAAAGCAACAACACCCTAACTTGACTTCCAGGCCCTAAGGAATCCAATCAGTCCTTGCCGAGGGACAGGAATCTTGTGTATGATGTCCAGAGTATCATGCTAAGCAGGCTTGCATACCAAGATCACATACACACATACACACAAAGCCACATTTCTGGGACTGTGCCAGTTCACTTTTAGCAGCCAGGCAGCACTTTCACATTGCCTTTGCCATAACAGTGTCAGATATGTATGTTTCAGCCATGCAACAAAGCACAGGATAAAAGTCTAACTATAATTTTAAAATATTAATATAAAATAATAATACTTAATAATTTATAATTTTTATATTTTTAACTATAATCACTCATCTGTGACAGTGTGACAGTTACTTCAACAGGCAAATACTGTTTACAAAATCTTTTTTTCAAGGTGTATTATCTACATGGCGCTGAACATTTTACTAATGATTAAGAATCAAAGTCCTCGTCAGAAAAAGTTCATAAACTAAATGAAAAACACAGGCTTGAGACAGACTATGTGCTGTAAGAAATAAAGTAGAAGACAAAACAGTTTAGCACACAGCTCTTCAGGTTTGGAATTTTTTGGAGAATTGTAAAAGTCAAGATTTCCTAAAGAAAAAGAGAGGAAAATCCTACCTACTAAAGTCACAATAGGAAAGCATTATGGAACCTTCCATATTTCTCAGTTATGTTCTTTTGGGATCTATTTTCATCCACTTTTTGCAGAGCTTTCAGCCTGTGACTGAACTGAAACCAGCCAATCTCTATTTCTGTATATCTGGTTCATGTATATTAGCTCAGTGCTGTTAGGTTTGTTTCTCCAAAACAGCAGGGTGCTGGGATTTTTTAAAGGTTTCTACAGAAATTAAGAGGAGAGGGATATAATACCTTCAACTCAAATTTATTTCTTTTAATTCATTTTATATGCACTTGGGGCCTAAATAACTCAAGAGTAATTACTGAAAAGTAGCCCATTGTGTGACTTGCACCCCTTTGTGAGTAACTAGTGCCTTAACTCCAGATGCAGAGTATTTTGTAACATGACTACGCTCCATATTCCCTTTGTGGAGCTTACAGACAAGCAGTGGATCCATTTTTCATTTGCATGCCAGAATAGCTAACCATATGTGTACAGTTACCCATGTATATAAAGGCCAGCAATCAATTACTACTACTAGAAGTTAGTACAAATCAGGAGACAGATGTAACACCTCACAACTGTCTCTCTAAATAGTCATGCCCCTTAAGCCTAGCCCTATAATAGATTAAAGTTTCTCCTGACAACACAATGTAGTCCTTAATATATTGACTAATAAGTCCTTAATATATTGACTAATAAGTGCCAACCTCTGGAAATGTAGTCTCAAATAACAATAGCAGTGGCAAGCAAGAAATTTTAAGCATTCATTCAGGTTGCTGGTCTCTGTTCAAATTGTTACCACTCATAGTGTGGCTTGAAAACTTTAATACACACATTCATTTGAACAGAGTTTACTTTGTGCAAGGCAAACAAGGCATCTCACACACACAAAAACTGCACAATACACACATTGACTGCACAATATACAGTCTTATCGTTATTATAGGTCTCCAGGGCCTGTGTGAAATACAAATGAATGTGCAAGTGTTATCAGAATGAAAGGGCAGAAATTAGGAAAATCTGGAACCAGCTAGCCAGAACTGAGCTAGATAACTACATCTTTCCTCTCCTCATTTTTCCTCTCCATTACAAGCATCTGGAAAAAAAATGAATAAGGTGTGTGGGGAGAGGAGTCATATCTGAAACTTTTTTCTTTATTCAATATGCTGAAAATCTCAGGATCTCTAACAGCTGGGGGTTTTTCCCCCTCCATCCAAAGAATGGGAGTTGAGCTTTTTTATCCTTAACCCAAAGAGTTTTATTTTTTCATATGGAGACTTACACTTCTTTCTCTTACAAATTTTCTTTGAACAGAAAAATTTGCTATGAAATTAGATTTTAGACAAAAGCATTAAACTAGTACTATTTCTGGGATGGTTTATGTTTAGATTTTCCATGTACTCATTAACAAAATGTAATTCTGAATCTACATTGCATTGTGTAATGTAGATGGACATACCTCTGTCTGAACACAAACATACACTGTAATGTAGTTTCGGAAGTATATTTTCTTAATGAATACATTCATATATATACAAAAGACATCAGTATTACATAACCTAACACTCAAAAAAATTGCAAACCAGAATTAGTATTGTCCATGAAACCTTAATTTATCCCCATTTGGGAATATACATCATGAAGCTATACAAGATGGTAAACTGCACCAACTTCTATTTTTGCACAGGACCTTGACTCATTTTTCTCATTTTCCTTGCCTTGCTCACTCAATATGTGATGGCTTGAAGTCATGAGCTGAGTATAGGATTACTAATTTCCTTCTGGGCATTATGTCCAGCCAGTCACCACTGAATTATTCCCTAACATGACTGAATATATCTACTTGACACCTTTAAGACACTAGCTGCTGCTGCTATTATTATTATTATTATTATTATTATTATTATTATTATACTACAAGTTAGTAATAAATGAGATATTAAAGCTATAATTTCTATTTAGAAGATTTTGCCAACTGAAGACCCTATTTAGAGATATCTAGAACCAGATATGTCAGAATAACTGACCTTTGTGTATTCAAACACAGCAACAATAAGTATTAGTTGTATCTGTTAGCAGTCAGCATTCCTGTAAATCTGTAACAGCATCCTGTGTTAAACTCTCTATAAATAAGGAAGGCACAGTTAGTGGCCAAAAGCAAAACTGTAGATTTAAATAATGTTTGCTTAGTCACAAAAGAACTCTGTGGAGAACTGTAATTACAGTAAAATTGCAGGGCATTGCACCTCTTGAACCAGAAAGCTGTTTGTTCGTCTTTCCTTCAACTCCCTGGCTCTTTGTTCATGCACAGTTATATGACAAGGTTCGTCAGAGAATGATCTTTTCCAAACAACCTTTAAGCAAATGCATACCCTGTCTGATGCACTAAATAAAACAGTGATTCTGAAGCAAAAACTGGGGGGAAAAATTGCATACTTGTTTATATAAAGAGCAGAGGTGACAGTGGTTTTAAAATAAAAGATACAAATATTCTGTAATTAAATATGGCCCATCACACCATATCAGTTTTTGAAAAAAAATCTACTGGGACAGAGACATATTTCAATTGTAAATATATTTTTATAACATTTTGAAATTGGTGTATTTTGAACACTAGAACCAAAATCTCTATTTGAAAATTTGCAACTTTGTAGGAGACAGGCAATTGTTTTCCAGTCAGTTATGTTACAGACTATCATAATTAACAAATAAAAAGAGAATGAAATAAAGTTACAAAGATTTAAAAACTGGTATTTTCTCACTTTTCAGACCTTCTATGCGCAATGATAAAATTCTTACTGTCTCTCTCATGTCCCACATATAAAATTAAAAGCAATAATGCTATCATACGGAACTAAACTGGTCGCCAATGTGGTCTTTGGCAAATCCACAATACCAACTTTATTCATTTGAGCCAAGCAGGTAACCAAGCATTACAGTAAATAATTATTTTCTATGTAAATGGTACACACATATTACAAGGGTATTGCAGAAGAAAGGAATATGTAGTTTCAACAAGGCTGAGCTAGAATCAAACCTTTGGAAGAAAATGTCCCATCTCTCTCATAGCTTCATAACCTCATAGAATCATTTAGATTGGAAAAGACCTTTAAATTCATTGAGTCCAACTGCAGACCTAACACTGCCAAGTCCACTATGAAACCATGTACCTAAGCACCACCACTATTGTCCTGTCCAGCTACTCAACCCTGGGTCATTCCTGAAATTTTCCTCTACCTGTGGTTTTTGCAACAGTACAAGTCAGTGCTTGAACTGGAACCAGGGCTCCAATTCTCTCCCCAGCTAGTCTTCCGGTGAAAAGAAAGGTAGCTGAACATGCCTGTCATGCTCATTTTCTCTTATATGTCTTGCTGATATATATAGTCCAGGTTTATTTGGAGTGAGTATGTCTACATTACACCATGCAGTTTAAGAAGAAAAGCCATCAGTGTCTCACTGTGATACTGATGTTTCACTTTTCTAATCACAAGCCTCTTAGGGTTTTTTATAGGTCAGCTTCCTAGGGAATAGGAATTAAAAAGTCAAGAATACTCTGGGAATATTCTGCCTGACATATTTACTTCCATACGTGCATGAACACTGAAAGAGCAGAGGGTGAATTGAATATAGGTTTTGATATATCGTCTTTTTGGAGTTCTTTGTCCAACGCCAGAGCCTCGCTGGCAGCAAGCAACTTTGTTTGAAAACTTCAAGGCGCCAAGGCAGCATAAAGCAAATGCCTCTTTTGCTCCTATAAGTCTCACTAATAAAATATTGTGCTTTATGTATTTCTTCTCAAAACTGAACATTTGCTCAAACACAGGAAAATTACTTGGTCCACTATGTATAATAGTACCACCTAGTGATTTCCTGCAAGAATCACGTGCTCTTCTAGCACTGATCATAAAACTAAAATTATGTGAAACAGAAGCACTTGAAAATACTTGAGTGATGCTAATCAATATTATCTATTGTACATCTTAAATTATTTGCTAATTGTTTCAAAAATAATTATTTGTAGAATAATATGTTCTTTCAATGATTCTTGAGCAAGGTCACAAAAGATGCAGAAATTTTGGAACAGAATTGAAAGTACTAGAAAGAAGGTTCTTGCATTATTAAGAAATTCACCAATGCTTAACCTTTTAAATGAAAGGTGATACTTTTCAAATGACTTTCTTGAAAATGTACCATTATTGTTTAAATTAATCCCTGGCAGCAAAGACTCAGATTTCATTGAAAAAACCATATATGGTTTAAGAGAAATTTGGCCTGCTTCTGATCAAAGAAGTATTTGCAATGGCATTAAGTAAACATAAAAACAAGTAGGATTGTACACAACACAGTTTCCAGGTTGGCAAAATTGCCAAGAACAAACTTCCCCCCCAAAAAAGTGCCCACATTCTTTGAGTATTTCACAACTTCAAATACTGAAACATTTAGTTATCCCTGAAGAACATTTTTTTATTGTCTGTACAAGGAATTTTTACTCAATACATAACTAAATTTGAATGTGGCCTCATGGATGTAAACACTTCAGATGCACAAAAACATGAGCATGTATAGAACACAAAGAATTTAAGTTTTAAAAGAAAGGTTAGCAACAATGAACACAAAGATTAGATAGGCTCTATTTATTCTAAGGCCTCCTCTGCTGAAGCCAACGGACAATCTCTGTTAACCAAACTAAGTTAAAAAAAATGCATATATATACATGGGTATACATGTGTATAAATATCCCTACATACACACATATAAATAAATATTTTATTTTTTTTTCCACGTGTAAGCATATATATGTGTAGACTGACATTAGAGGAAATCAGCCCTCTAAAAATGCTATGATTATGATTGTCTAATGGGCTGCTTTGCTTCTTCAAAGTTATGCATATGTCACAATGTGCTAAAAAGCATAAAAGATAATTAAGGTTATCCTTTTAAAAAATGGAAATGCTTAAACCCTGCCTCTCCTTGACAGCAGTTCTAACCCTCATCAGAGATAAATCGGTCTGCAGCAGTGGCAGGCAGCTATTTAAGGCCAGCGGATGGGGCCAGAGCCATGGTAAGTACAGGATTGACATCCCCCGTCACTGCATTCCTATACTCTGGACTGTCACCCATACTATTTCTTCTGAGCAAGACTGTCATCAGTTTGACTTTTTGTCTCTGCATCTCTGTTTGGCATCTTCCTGCGCATAGATCTCAATTATTCCCCATGCATGTGTACATTATGTTAAATGCTTGGGGTTTGTTTTGTTTTAACTTAAAGTTTTGAATCCAAACATTCACTGGAAATGCCTTGATGTAAGTAGTAAGAGCCGGAACCTGAGGTGGATAAATGGTGATCTAAAGTGCATATGACGGTTTTTCTTCCCTGACAGGATAACCTCTCTTTAATAAGACCTAAGACATAGTTACATCATGCCATCAAGACAGGAAAAATTTGCCTGAACTAATATTGCCCTAAGCTGAAATTTCCTTTAGTTCAGCACAGCGCTGTGAAGGAATCCATGCTTCATCTGAAAGAAGCAAAACAGGGTCAGTAACACACTGATTGGCATCCCAGATCAACACAGCACTGACTGTGCTGCATTTCATCCAATCATGAAGCTATCCTGGACACGGCCACTTCAACATTGTCTGTGCCATGGTGCATTTGGGAGTGTGAACTTATACTACTATACGCTGAAATCTCCTCCATTCAGATATCACACAGTTGTTTTCTTCTCTTTGAGAAAAGAAAAATCATCATGACTCTTGTAAATTCTATCACTGTCTGTGATATCTATAGGAGTGGATTCAGCCTGGCTTCCAGACAGTGGTGGCTGTGTGACGCCAGTATTGCTCTTCACCCTACAGCTGAGCACAAGAACAGGATGTGGTCCGAGGGCAGTGACTGCTCATGCTGCAGCACCCATGGTGTCTATAAGAGTTATGTGGGCAATATGAGCAATGGAAGATATACAAGACATTCATTGTCCTCTGTGACTATGGGACTCAGAACTTTGGCACTGGAGACAAAGTGTCAACTGTATGGAAAGTTGTGAGAGATGTGTGGGCTTTTATGCTGTATAGACACACAGCTTTTTGATTGCTCTCTGGCAGGTAACTTACCTCCTCTATACTTCCTTTGCGAACATTATTATATCTTAATCTATGGTATAAACTATATCAACTGCATTTTAGTCCTCTACAGCATCCAGAAATCTTAAATGTGGATCTGCATTTTTCTACTGTTTTTCTGTGGCATCTCTCTCATATTCTGTTGTCATCTAGGTTTTCTATGCTCTGTTTTCACAACTCATTTTCGCCTTCCTACATTAAAGATATCTCTGGCAGGGGACATACAGATTGTAAATAACTTAAGCATTTCAGTTTATTCTTACTTACACTGAACCTGCCAGTAGTGTTAGAGGGATGGGGAAATGCATGCCCCTACATTGGCTTGAAAACACAATGTATTGTTCACAAGACCTATGGTCCCTCAAACTTCCCACATACACACTCCTGCATTCTTTACATTCCCATTTGACCATAAAATTAAAAATTCTATTTTGATCCTCAGAATAAACTTGAAATGAAAATGAAGGGCTAGAATATGGCTGAGGTCTGTCTGCACATGATTCAATGGTGGTTTCAAGGAAGAGAACTGCCCTATTTTAAGATAGGAGAGAAGCAAAAATGCCACTGAGTATTGCCACCTGTTTTGACCAGGGAACCAGCTTTAATACTACTGTGCCACTACTTTGCATGTTTCCTGTTGAATTAAAAAAAAAAAAAAGCAAGTAGGGAAAGACCTAAAAGAGACTTGGGTTTGGCGTTAAGAAGAGCTGCTGGGGAAATCCAACAACTTACAACGCATGCTTATTAAAAAGGTTTCTTCTTAAGAAAAAGAGAAGTTGCAGACACTGGTTGGTCACTTCCCTTGAGGACCTTGAAAGCAACCCTGGCAGATGAAGTGCAAACTCATCTGTAGATGGCACTCCTCCTCCTGAGTCAATACAGCCTTGGGTTAGAAGCCATTCTTCCAAGGGCAATGGGGCAAAATACCTTCTATAAGATATATTAGTATACATATTTATTTATAGATATACTTACACAAAGACATATATATTCAAGTTGTAAATGTTTATAAAAATTCAATAGTCTAGGACCCAGCTAGCTTGGAGACAACTTTTCTTCACCTGTCCCAGCTTGACCCATTTCCTCCTAACTCCAGCCATGGCAATTGGAGTCACAGTGCTGTGGGTTCTGGCATGGACCAGGGGAGCATACAACAGTCTATTGCAATATGAAATTGCCTTGGAGTATGAGGAGAGTCTGCTAATCCTTGCTTGCACAGGACAAGACAAATGCAGTTCTTTAGTTGCCCTGCTTGGATAACTTCTCCTATTCGAAAATACAAAATCATCCTCTTGTTCCACCCAGGAAATTATTGCAGTGTTTGAATAGATAATTCCTGTATTTGTAAAAACTTTGTAAATTCTTTTATGATCTTTAGAAACAAAAGTCCATGGTGACAGAGAAAATAATATATTAAAATCTACCGAAGTCAGTCTTCATGTCAATAATATTAAATTACATTGCAGTTCCTTCATCATAGATTTTCCATATATTTTACTCTGTTGAACAACATTTTCTTAATACTTGCTGAAGCACTTACCAATCCAAAACCATACCTCACATACCAATCCAAATCACATACCTCTATGCTATCTTCCAAATCAAAGTTTGGAAGAAAATTGTAAAGTGAAATAATAAATAATCTAAAGGGGGGAAAATAAGAAGATCTAGAAAATAAAGAAGTTTTGGAACAGATGTTAGAATTTTCCATTGCAAATTATCACCACTAACCGGCTGTCTGGGAAATACTCCAACCTGATGTTGGGTTCTCTTTGATAACGTGGTGTTTCTAAGCAACATTTCTAGTCAGCCCATGTGTATGAGTGGTCAGCCACCACTCCACAACTTCAAAACATTAATTTCTTTTGTTAGATGCAGATCCAATTTGCTGTGTGGTTTTTATATGAAAAATACAGCAGGCTTTTTAAGATACAGTTTAAAAAAATAAAAAGCAGCGCTAAATATTTCAACACATTTCAACACATATAGCAGTATGTCTAATTTATTCAATAGTACATTAATGAACCCCTTTTTTGTTCTTAAGCTAAGCAGATGGGTATTCAGGTAGCATGTGTTAAAATTGTCAAGAATTTAGGTTCTAATTCCTTTCATAAGCAGCCAAAGGCACTTCTTACATAAGAATGACGGTGATAACAATTAGCTGGACTCTTCACTCAATATATTTCCACTATAATCCCAGATGAAATATTTTTCAGGATTTGAACCTGCTGAACTAGAATTTCCAAAGTTCATTCCTTCCAACCTTTGTATGTGAAAAAGATGTGAAATTCCAATACCTCAGAGTCCATGGGCCACCTGTCCAGCTTGCATCTATGCTTTGTATATGTTCAAGTGTGAGGCGTAGATGATGATTAGGTAATTCATAATTTAATTTGGAAACTGTTCCTATCTCACTGAAAAATATTTTTAGTTTTATATGTAGGGATTCATACTGCTGATAAATAAAGAACAGGCATGTTCCTGTGAAGAGAGGGATAATCAGTTCTGCAACAGACAGGATCTCTCATACTAAAGGGAACCAGACCTGTTCTTGGCTGATGAACATTGAGGTGGACAGAGTCTAGTAGACTGCTGGCAGGGATGGGGCCATGGGAGATCACAGTGCTCTGTGAAGTTAGGCACCATTTTCTGTGCTGTGCTGCATCTCAAAGAGACTGACTTCAGATTGCTGGCAAGGACAGTTGCATTCCACACTCAGGCAGAAAATATTTTAGATTACTATAAAATCATCCTATCAAAATGAATATATTTTATCAACTTAGATCTGGAATATGTGCATCCTACCAATGCTAATTATAACAAGACATATGGTTAAACAGCATTTCAGATTGAGACAGTTTGGGGAATTTCTCTACCTATGATTTCTTCTTGACACTGGAATCTTTCTTGGACATCTGTCAGGATGCAAGTTCCAGCAGGAATGTAGCACACTCAGCTTCTTTCTCCAATCCTTTGCTTCCATATTGACATAAAACCCACAGTAGGTGACAGAAAAGTTGCTTACACCTGGCTCACGGCTAAAAATAGTGAGCCATTAAACTGATGATTCTCCATTTAAATGGAGCACATTTGGATAAAAGATGGCAACTATCCAGAGCAAATGGTTATTTCAAATCTGATTCTCACGTAAGATAGTAATTGAACTACAGATTAATTAACCAGAAATAGATAATCTGATACACCTTATCTAAAGATCACCTGAGGTCTAGGAAAGGGTCTTACAGAAATTGTTTCCTCTGAGATCCCTTCAGAGGAAACAAAGAAGGAGCAGACAGCTAGATGCAGGACTGGGAAAAACTCACTGATTCAGACATGAAAGTGAAGAAATGTCATAGACAACCCAGAAAACTCTGACCCAAGAACAGAAACCATCCTGAGATAAAGGGGAAGTTGAAGCAGGAGACTGAATATGGAAGTGTTTTGTCCACAGATGTACTACTAATGCTATCTGAAGTAAGACGATGATTTTTGCAACTCATCTCTTTCACCTTAATCCTCCCATATCTTTGAGAGGGGAAACTGCAAATCCATGTTGACCATAATGTGGAGTTCTGGAAAAAGATGTGCATGGAGAAGTAGGGGAGGAGGCAATAGGCTGTAGGAGTCTTGCTTGCCTGAAATAATAGTAGATAAAAAAACTTATCAAAGAACTCTTCTAGCAAAGAGAGGCTAAATCTTACTGACACATAAGAAAGCTCAAAACATTTAGATATCTTGTAATATTACCCAAAAGCAGCAGTTTGGAGTGTACAAAGAGAACTGAGTTTTATCAAGGCTGTGACACATGCAGTCCTAGAAAAATTAATTAATCTAGCCTGCAGCTATGTGTTCCTTTCTTAGCACGTTGGCTCCCCTTGTTATAGTCACGAGTGTAATTCTTTTACATGCTCTCCCCTTCACAACAGGCACTCTTCACACAGGCCTGAATTTTGGCTGCCTGTGTGGATCATGCCAACAAACAAATAAAAGCATTCATCAGGGACCCAAGCAGCCTGTTGACTCCCTGCATAAAGTGAAAAAAACATCTCCTGAATCTTGTAGCATTTCATGGCCACACTGAAACATAACCAGACAGATCAGGAGTGCAGACACCACCCCTCCCTCAGTCTGGCTGCAGGCACTGGGGACACCTCTCACCATAGCACCAGTGGAACAACCAGTGGAACAACATTTTATGCCTTTCTCCACCAGTGCTGGCTGAAGTATTTTCCCTCAGTATCCCTGGGGCTCTGTGTATCTTTATGGAGAACAGTCTTCTCTGCAGTCTTACTGAAGCCACTGAAGATCTGCATCATGCAGTCAACATGTCTATCTTTTAGCATTCAGCATGAGGAGAACTTAAGTGACATAGCTTGTAACACAGAAACTGCATTTAAATTTCTGAAATTAAACAATGGGTGTTGGTTTAATGTATCTATTAGGAAAGAGTACAAACACAGCCCTGGAAAAATACAGTAGAACTTAAGCAATAAAACTAATGAAAAAATTCATCTATAGAAAATTCATCACAAAGGCACAGAATGAATTCACAGTTAAATGAAGAGCTGAAGGAAGTATTCCCAGCAAACATTTAATCAATGTAAATTAGTCTCCTTTTTTTTTTTTTTAAGTTGGCACTGAGTTTGATGAGTTGTGAGGATTGCCCATAGATATACTTGTCACTATATCTTGTGAAGAGATCTGTGTGACAAGGAGTTCCCATGATTGTCCTTGAGAATAGTGGCACAAAGGTCCCTGTAGCACAGTGTCTTTAAGTAGCAGTGAAAAAGAAAGCATAAGTACTAGGAAAATAATATGATATTTTGTCTACTATATAATTCCAGCTTCTAGTGCTGTGTAGATAAGTGACTTCATAAGCCAGGTGTTGTAACTTTGTGGTTAGTACTGCTTGATTGATTTTCTGCTCATGATTTTAACTGGTCACTACATCTGTGGTTCAGACCATGGGCTCATTTCATTTACTTCTCTCATGAGCATTTCCATGCTTTCTACCATGCAGGCCACTACACTTGAAGTAACTTTTACCTATTACTTCATTTGATTCTCTCCATCTTAAATCCCAGCATTGCTCGAGAAAAAAAAAGTAGTAACAAAAAGATTAATGAATGTATCTTTCTATGCATGTGCTCTAAAGTTTCATCCAAAATCCCATTGCTGACTAAGTAAAAACTAAGATTGATTTGAGTAAGATACACACTATTTCCAAAGTGATTTTGTTTTGAGAGATGCCAGAAAATCTCAGGGCACTTGAAAACTCAAAAGTCACATAGACTGGGATGCAACATTGGATCCTCCATTACTGGATCTTGTTCCCCAATTTAATTATAGTGTGTTCATTGCAAATACAAACAGTTGTGAATTTGACAATGACATTTGGAATGATTATCACATAGTGCATATCAAAATACTTTTGCCAGTTAACAAGCTTGGTGAATACTCACAAAAATCCATCACAAAGTCAAAATAGAGTTTAGTGTTATACTACCAGAAGTCCCTTTTGACAATCTTCATCATTATCACCAGTCCATGATTGTGCCACTGAATATTGTGTAAAGAGCAGCAGAATCATCAACACTTCAAGAAGCCATTCAAACTTCTTTGGGTGTTTGATAAACTTGTCTCTTGTCATTGAGTCTGAAAGTATGAAACCAAGAGGTCAGCTTTCTATGCCATGAACGACACTTTTTTTTTCCAAACTTGAAACTCACCACATCGATCGGAGTATTGAAAAACTCTTTTTCCCATCTTTGAAAATGGGGTGGAAAGGATAAATAATCCATGCCACAACTGATCAGTCTGGCAGGACTGCCATTTGTCATTCCCCTTTTTTATATTTTCTGAAATTCCCTTCTCGGATACCACAGAATGAAGCCATCCTTACTGGGAGCCTTTTCATTTTTTCTACCAGACATTGATTGAAGTCTCAATGCAAAGCCGTTTTCTATGTCTGCACCCTTGGGACATATATGGCCCAGCATGTACTTCAACACAGTATTCCATGTACCAGCTCTTTCTGTTGGTTCCCATAGTTCCTTTTAAATTTTCTTATTTTAAGATGGACTGCACACTTTGATTATCTTTCCCTGCTCACCTCAGTCTCCACCATGATGTTTTCCCTACTCTCTCCAGGTCTAGTTAAGCTCACCAGCTAGTCTATGTTCTGCTTTTCCATTCTTCCAGTTAGAAGCCTGCAGGCATCCCTTCCTCTTCCTTTCCTGTCTCAAGCCTTTTCCTGATCCTAACTGTCTTGTTGTGCTGTCCTCCCTAGTTCAGCTTTAAAAGGTTCATTCCTCCTCCCCTCTTTCCTGTCCTGTTCTCCCAGCTCTAAGCTTTTGCCTCCTGATGTCCCCATAGGGTTCCCTTGCCAGCTAACTGAATTCTCCAAGGAACCTCTGAAAGCCCGTGACCCCTCCTGCCCCTCTTTTTCCAGTTATTAGATACAAACCTTCCTAATCAGTTCCAGTTGAGGTGCAAATGCTCAACCACAGGAAATTACACTTTAGTTTACTTGGCATCCCTCTGACAAACACTCCCGTATTTCACAGGATTGCACAAGGTGAGTCCTTCCAGGGTCAGAACACTTTCTGCAGTCTTGGTTAGATTACCCAAAATATTTCAGGGTGCAGAATCAAATTTTATTCTTAAGAAGTTCCTATTTTTTTTAGAAGTCAGGACATTATTTTAACCTTCCACCTCAGAGATCAATACATGTGTCCTAAACGCCTTGTGAGAGATACTTGAAGCTCCTTACTTGCATGGAGTCAATTAGAACATGAGGCAAGTAGAGCTCAGCACCTTCAGGCTCTCTTTGCAGTGATGAGGCAGTGCGTGCCCTGACGGTACCTTTGCAAACCGTGTTCCTTTTCCTGCATGGCAATTTTTTAAATAATAATTCCATTGCAGACTTGACCCTTCAACATACGTAGTGTTAAGCACATAAATAGTTTAACTGATGTGAAAGAAATTGCTTACATGCCTGCACATATGATTAAATGGATGGTGGATGGATTAAATGGCCTTGGTGGATCCGGCCAGAATGCCCAACACATTGTTGAATCATGCAACTGAGTGTGTATATATACAAGATCATTACAAACTGACACAAACATAGCACTTGCATTTCTTTAAGAATCTTGTAGCTGAATTTAGCCCTACCAAAATGCATTGATTTTAGTAGGAAAGGTCTACCAATGAGTTTAGCCTTACTTCTTTTTTGATGTAGTGACAAACTGCTTGCGTAAAAGTCCGGGCTTCTAATTTTATTCGTTACAAACGTATTTTCAACAGTTCCTATACAATCTCATGTGACAATTTACAGTATTGACAATATGCAAAAACTTTCAAAATATTTGGATTTGTATTTTTACCAAGCACCAATTGCTTTTATGAAGGATGGTGTTTGTGTTATTGGCCACTGAAGCCTGGCTAAGAACATCAGAACATTATTCTGCCCTGCCCCGGCAAGTAATGAACTCTTTTCCAGTCTATAAAATGTTGGTGTTTCATGGTTTCCTGGAAGGGAGATAGCAACTAGTGGTGCCTGCTCCCACTGAATGTGAGGTCAGGGCTGTCAGTTTGTATCAGAAATTGCAATGCCAGCCCCTCTGCAGGCATTAGTGCAGAATTAGGGGAGCAGCTTACTTTGTTTTACCATCAAGATTGTCCCTGTCTAAGTAATTTCCAACAGCTACAGATCCTCTAATACAGCTGGCCCATTAGCCACCCCTCTATGCACCAGGACAAGCAATAGTAGGGCTTTAATAACGTCAAAAGTAAACAGGGATTTACACATACGATTTCAATCTTGGTCCTGTTCCAGTTTTTTTAGAAGTTTAGTTATTTTTAATGGTTGCTGTGAATTTTCTTAAAACTTACGGCACTTCTTTCTTTGCTCCTACTTCTGTGTTGAAGTCACATCACAAACTATTGCAAATGGGGTTAAACTAATCCTCCCAAAAGCCTCCCAGTAGAATTGCTAAACCTTTAATTTCCTACTTTAATCAGTCATTTCTTCTGCACTTTGAGAAATTTCTGTGAAGACAGAGCTTCCATTGATTGTAATAAATACACAAAATGGGGGATTATTTGCATAGGCTAAGAAAACTGATAAAAAAGTAGAAGTAACTATTTATTTTTGTAGATGGCTTCAGAAATATTACAGCTTCTCTAGTGCTCACGTCCTATCAACAATTGGATGATCTGTGCACCTCAAATCTACTAGTGTAAAGGAGAACGATCTCTGCAAATGTGGTATATGTAGCTAGGAAAGGAAGAGACTTCAATGCTCTTGCTTGTGAGCATTCTCCTTTGTTCCTCCCCTCTCCAACTCAAATGCTTTCTAGCTGTTTTGCTGGCAGCTTTAGCAGCATTAATGCATTCCAAACTAGAAAAGTTTCTACTTTAATATCTTACAACTAGCTCAATATGTACTGACCTCAAACCCAGGATAGTAGTAATTTGATATTGCAGCTCATTATTGTTACTCCCAGCAAGTTTCCCCTTGAAAGTGCCTGATGCTTCCCCCTCCCTCTCACACGAACCCTCCCACCCTCCATTCAGAATTTGGTTTTAATTGTTCAGGAGAGAAAATTCAGACTGTGAGCCAACAATATATTTCCAGGGGGTACAAGATATTAATAGAGTTACATCGTGGCCCCATATATTGTAATAAACTGTGCTGTAATTTGTTTACCCACCGTAGACAGTAACTAACATTCAGATAAATGGAGTTGGCGCCTGCAAGATTTATGATAAACTTCTGTGCTTAGCAATGTTTAATCGGGGAGTTAAAATATTACAGTGTAAAATCCTTTACAAGCATGCACAAACAGAGAACTACCATTAGAGGCTTGGCAGACATACTCGGTGTCAAATAGTACCTCCAGACACTCTCAAAACACAAAGAGGAATATTCAAAGCAGCTACTAACTGACTAGCATTATTTGAGAACCACATCAGAGCTCATTTTTTTAGGGGAACTTGCTTTTGAAGTGACAGAATGATAGGCAGGGACAAGTGGGCTTGTCTGCAGAGACCATCAGGCTGAAAGAAGTTGGAGTGAGTGGAAAGCGTGGAGGTGGGGGGGAAGGGAGGTGAATTTTGGTCAAAAAGGTGGTAGATGCCTGTCACAGAGCTTAGTGTGTTTGGATAAGACAGGCTAGCATTTGGGGGATCAGCATGAAGCATCACACCTGGAGGAAAAGACAACTAGCTCCAGCCTCAGTGCCATAAGCCTGGCTCCACGAAGTCTAGCCAACATCTGGAATGGATATCAAGAGACACAGTGCAGCCCTGACTGGCGCTCTACTCTACCTTTGTACTTTTCACTGCAAATTGAAAAGCAAAACAGACATCAAGGATATATTTATATAACTGTCTTCAAGCTGCATTTTCTACTCCCATCTGCTGCACATGATAAGTTTCAAGTGTTTTCTAATAAAAAAAGGTTTGTGTTTTTTTTTTTTACTCCTTGTTCAGTATACAGACTGACCTTTTTTTTTTTATTCACAGTTTTAAAGGAACAGTAAATATTTTACAGCCAGAGGAAGTGTCAGCACTGTAAGACTCTCTGCTATTGACATTATTTAACCACGCTGGCTATTGAGCCAAATGTGACAGGACGTGAGTTTGTGCATGTGCAGACGTCTGCATTTGCCTGAGTGTGCAAATAAGCTCGTTCATGTGCATTTGTATGTGTACATGTGCTTTGTAGAGGAACATTCCTTGGAGTTTTTTGCTTTATTTTCACATCATGATGTTGTTATGTTGCTTGAAGGGGGAGGGCAGCCCTATGTGTACAAATAGGAGACCCTGTGATAAACCACTCTCCAGGAGGAATATGCCAAAGGAATGCAGCCACCATATCAGAAAGGCTCTGGTTTTTCTCTCTGCTTTTCCAGCTACGTAGCTGATGGGACCAGATCAGCCTTCTAGTCAGGTTGATTAATTATGGGGAAAATAGCTAGAATGAGAAATGATTACATTTGACGATGAAACTAGTAACTTCACCCTCAGACTACATACAGGGCACCAAAATGGGCTTGGACATACACCGGTTTCACATTGGGAGCACAGCCTGATGCACTCCTCATGAAAAGCCAGATAAATTCAGGTATTCCAAAATATGTATGAGGAGCTATAAGAAAGTACATTTACCTGACAGAGTCAACTTCAAGCCATGAGAGACAGTAGGAACCAGAGATACTCATCCAGCCCTTAGAAATATCTCTTCTTTAGTATAAAGCTGTAAACCTGGTCGCTATCTACCTCCTGTATTGATATAAATTAGGGATAGTTTCATTTGTTGCAGTTATACTGGTATAAAATGTTCAGAAAAACGCTCTCTGAATCCACCAGTGAAAAGTTTCACCAATAGTAATAGCAGGAACAGCAATACTACAGAAACTGGCTGGACCATCAAACTGTTATTTGCTATTACTCTTTGCTCTCAGGAGAAAGGAGAATCATACTGGAAAAAACTCCAGTTTCTCCCCTTCATATTGTACAGTACTATTTGCAGCAGGTTTAGTACTGTGAACAGGAGATAGAGGTGTAAAAACTTTCTGTTGTGACTGCACCAATTTAGTTTACAAACCTAAAGAATTAGTAACATCTCTGTCTACTCCTTTGTAAAATTCATATAATTCACCCATTACAAGGAGAATGTGAGGCTGAAATAGAGGTGTTAATTCAGATAGTCCTGATTTTTGTGTTGGAAATTCATTGCTGCATGTGAAACAGAAATATTTTTATTTTTCTCCATGGGAAATGGTACCTTTTTTTCATAAGACAGCCTTCAAGGAAAAAGATGAGCTCTCAAAAAAAAGTTTTATTTTTGTAATAAAAATATTTTCAAAGTGAAAAATATTATTTTCACTAACATTTCTTATCTGAAACCCCCCTTCATTCCTAATTAGCTCTACTTGTAATATACTCCAGCTGTTTCCGTGAAAAGGCCCAGTATAAGAGCAAATACAATATTTGTAGCATAGGAAGAAGTTATGCACCCTACATTGTGAGACCCCCATGAATTTCAAAAGAGCTAAGAGATGTTCTCAGCTGAACTTTTCTATAGTACAATCAAAATGAGTGCAACCTGAAAAGTGGATGATTTCATAACATCTCTTGAAAATCATTTGGTGTTAGCTAAAGAAACATATTTGCTCACTTGCATAATACACAGGCAAATACAAATATCTGTTATTCATTTGCTGCTGTGTTATCAGCAGCAATTATTTTGTTAGGTCGTTTGGGGTTTGTTTTGTTTTGTTTTGTTTTTTCTTTTTCAATTAAAAGCCTGTATCTTCACTAAACCTCCCTAGTTTTATTTGGAAAAATAAAGGGTGACATGGATCTGTGAAGTGAAACTCACGGTGTCGGTAAAGGTGGTGAGAAATCACAAAAAGGAGAAGCCTTTTCTTTGGCTGAAACCAGTTACTCTGCATGAATTGGGCAAATTTCACAGAAAAATTAAAAATAAAAAATTCTTGCTCTCCTAATTCTGAAAATAGGGTTTCCCTGTGAAATCTCAGTGGCAAACTTTAGGCATCTTCCCAATGTAATTGTAGACTTTACTACTTCTACAGCTATGATCCCCAGTTACCACAGCAAAAGTAGCATATGACGAAAGATTTGCACATGCTTTCAATATGGAAACTCTGTGAAAAGAAACTCTAGACCAGTGTTTGAACATAAAGAAGGAAGTGCTTTCTCCTTCCCATATCTAGTCTATTTCATGGCAGTTCTTGAGATGTATTTTGTCATGTATATGCATTCAAAATAAAAACCCCAATGAATTTGCTTTCTGGAGGGTAAGATATTTCTGGTTGCCTTTTAACAGAAGGGATCATAGATCAAAGTAAAAGAAGCCAGGTGGGTCAGGGCAAAATATCAGCATTTTTACATAAGAGCTGTAAAAGTGACAATATCATCTAATGTTTTTACAAAAGTGAGAGGGAAATAGAATTGAGTGAATCTGAAGAACTAGGAGTATATTTCATAATTCTTGAATGTATTTAATAATAAATGTTTCTATAGTGACTTTTAGAACATGTTCAATATTATGTATCTGTTATGTATGTATATTTGTACTTGTATTGTCTCGTATTAAATTTGAATGAAAGGAAACTGGAAAGCAGAAACCAGAAGCATAATTTTTAGTGAGAGGGATGGTCTACAGGAGACCATGCTACCAGGTCATCTAATACTACATAGAAACCAATGAAATGTAGAGTTAGATGTCCCATGCTGAAAGGCACAGTCTGCAAGTACAGTATCAAGATTACATTAAACTCCTAAATTATGCTGAGTGAGATTCAGTTTCTGAGCTTGTTCCTCCCTCACATTTCACATGGTAAATTTCTCAAACAGGGAACCTGCTCACTCTCTCTGTTTAACAGTATCTGCCTGATAAAGTAGAACCAAACCCACTCTGTTATACTGGAACGTGAAGTTTGGAGTTCAAAACAATTGCTTGCTACAAAAATAAAGGGAGGCCTTTCCTATGAAATCTATGAACTCGAAACAGGGATACAGAACTAGTTGTTGCCAATAACTTTAACTTCATTTATCTATATTTGGCAAAAATTGTGCTGCAGCTGGAGATGAAATGCTGAGCTAAATAACTGCAGCGACATGAGCTCCAAAACAGCAATTACTAAGCTGTGCTGCCTTGTGTAAGATTTTACTTTTATTTATTGTATTTAAAGCAACTCTCTAGCTATGTACAGTACAACAAGAACTGCCTGATCAAATAATGCCTGATTGCAAGGCATCTCAGCTCCACTGTCAATAGAGTTCAGTGTTTAGCAAGGCAAACATGTCTTTCATGAAGCTAGATTAAAGTGGCGTGCACTGTAGTTTTACCATTCTACGTACCCTTCTATTGTCTCTAATTGCAAGGAATAACTCAGTTTAAACCTAAACTTCGCTTATCACAAATGCTAAATGTATTACATGTTTTTGTTATTATTAGAAAATCTATTGATAGTTTTAGACAGCTAAAGGAAAGGGACACACAATCCCTACTCACTACCACAGTGAAAACCTCCATCTCCAAGGGCTGATGGTTATGAGAACAAAAACAAATAAAATTAATAAAACTGGTGGAGGAGCTGCTTACCAACTCTACCCTTTTAAAAACTTTCTACCATCTACCCTTTTAAAAAAGATGCCAAGAAAGCTGAGGGTTTTTGGTTTTTTTTTGCAGTGTCATCTCTTCCTTCCTGGTGTATGCCTTTGTTCTCAAGTATGAAGCCCAGGTAGCTGGGTATTCTTCAGTACTATCTAACTCCATATGTATGTCTACCATTACAGTGAAGCCTCACAGTGGTTTCTGTCTCAAGCACAAAGAAGAGATACAAGAATATTGAACAAGTTTCATTGTGCATAAACAAGTTCATGTGGGGAAATGTCTTTCTGAGAAAGAAAAGGAGAAAAGGAAGTCACATATGAGTATTCTGCTAGTTGTTCTAGAAACTGCATGCTGATGCCATGAATTTAGCTCATTCCCAAAAAGTAATGTGACCGAAATAATGTCACAATGCCAGAAAAACTGAGTAATTGCCTGGATTCCAAAGGTGACATATTTTTTCCAAGATGACATCGTATTACTAGCAGTATTCAGTCTCTCAAACAGTGGATTTTGTCCTCATTTGCCATATTTTTAACTCTCTTCCACAACCAGAAATCCTGGTACAGAGCTTTCCCTTATTCCAATTTCTTGGTCATTCTTTTTAACCCAATCACTAACCCATCACTTTTTAACCCAAATCAGCACAATTATCTGTCAGTTTCTAGGTGTGGACAGCAGCTTTGGGATGTACTGCCTTTCAGCAGATGGTTCCCAAACATTTAGGGCCAATGGATCATTGCTGTCATTCAAAGTAATCAAAATTAATCTGGAATCTTATAATTAAACTTCTACTTGAAGGTAATACTGAAAATAATTCTTACTATAGTTCCAGATTTCATCTGCAGACCACATCCCATGATTTTATTGATTGACTACTAGTTATTGGTGACTACAAAACTACTGATCTGTTGTACACAGAACTGGTGACATTTGCTCCTCATCTCCTACATCCTGGAATCAGCTATGTCAGAGGAAGCATCCACCTAGATATTAATAGATCATTTTGTTTAATTACTCAATAACTTCATCAAAGGAGAAGCAATATTAGATTTTTCTGTGCTTAGGAAGCACCAAGCTGGCTGCTTACATGTCCTGGGATGCTTCTCCATTTATTTCAAGACATTGAAACCTCCTGGAAGAGTAGAGTGGAAGGCTTGTTTGTTGTCACCTTCTCTCAACTTCTGAGCTTGCCGCTTTTAATGGGATAAATTTTAGTCTGGCATTACACGTACAGATTATACAGATACATCTTTTGCTCAGATTCTGTGATTCCAATCTAGATCTTGTAATTCCATCCTCTGCTAAATTGCTTTCTTGGTGGAAAGGAAAGCAAAGTAAGGCAAAGCAACCCAAGGAAAGGAACACAAATCCTGTATAGAATCTTCAGAATTCTTAATGGAACTTTTCATTACTGGGTATAGCTTGTCAAAACTTGGCTTCTCTCTTTAGTTAGTTATCCATACTATGGGTCACTCTTGCAGTTCCATAGGCAAAATGTAGAACTATGTCAACATGTTAACCTACAACTGCATCACCACCAAAATTATCTACAAGCTATAGTTGTTCTCATAGCACTTGTTACTTATTACATAGACCTTTCAGAATAGAAATGAGAAATTGCTCAGCACATGCATCTATCAGCCTTTTACGTCCCTAAACCAGCTCTTTGGTACTGACTGAGAAGCTAATGCCAAAGTCCCTCTAACCTTCTGATATTCCTGTCTGAGTAGGTTGGTGATCAGACGCTCTTCACAGACAGATCCTTACATCCTAAAGGACATGAAAACCATAGCATGGTTTACTCTTCTTTTGCAGAGTCGCTAAGAGAGGGCAGAGCTAAAATTTTCAACAACCATCACTTTAAACTCACCAACCAAATGAGCTGAAGTATTCCAGCATCATTGCTTGTGCCTTTAAAGTACAGTCCCTGTTTTCTATTTTTACATTAAAAAACTCATACTTAGATCAGCTGTTAGTTCTTACAGCTAAAAGAAAGAGACTGCACACATACTTCCAGGGTAATCTAACTTGTACCAGAGGCTGCTGGGGGTTAACTGGCTGAGTGTTACCAATTCTGACACTGATATATGGCTCTCCACTTCTACTTTAATATCTTATGGCCATCGCACGTGTTGAATGTTGTTTGGGCTGTGGTGCTTCAACATTACATGAAACAGGAACTACAGCAACATATAATTTACAATGGGCAGTCTATGTTTTACTTTCACATATAGAACACATACAGATTTCTTCCTTTTAAAGTAAAGCTTCCTTGTCCATTCATCACACGCAACTAATCGCCACCACTTAAGCATCTTAAAGAAAATGATGTACTGTGTATCAGAAAGACGGCAAACGACTGAAATTGAACACATCTGTACAAATTGTGAAGAAACAGCAGGACTGTTATACAAACAGTAATAATGGCAGCCATATTTATTTTCTAAAAAAGGAATCATTCCCCTGCCATTTACAACAGTTTATGCATCTCCACAAGTCTTCAAACTGAGTGATTCTGAGGCCTAGATCATGGTTCTGTTGTTTTGGAAAGATCAACAGCAAGTCAAACACATAACAAAATAACAGCCTGACTAACTCCTTGTATTGAGCAGGATAATAGTGCTCAGGAATCTTCTTGTTGCTAACAAGGTTATGTTCTGTTTGAGGAAGATCGACATGCACATGGATCTCTGATTGCATTTACTCTGCATTGAGATCTGCCTTCCATTGTCCAATTCACTACATTCTTAGCTATTACACAGGAAAGACTGTCCAAAACTTGTCTTAATATCTATGATTACCATGATAATGGAAGCATTTTGTACCTTCTTCTTCAAATTCCTGGTATGTATTAACTGCTGTTTGTTTGCTCTACTCTTTTCTTCTTTTTGTCTACAGTGTGACCTCTTCTGTCCCCAGTTCATCTGCAGTAGCCTGGATATGAAAGTCTGTGTCATCTCCAAAACCAGTCAGATAAAAACACAAGAAAACACTTAGCCTGCTAAATAAGGACTTTCTTCTGGAGCAGAAAACATTTCAACTGAAAGCCAAAGGGGAAGATAAAGGTAGCCCATAGTTTGTCCCACTTCTGCTCTAGTAGGCAGCCTGCATTGCCCTCTTTGAGTCGGGCATCTTCCCATGGGGCTCTAACATCCTATTTTCTTAGGGTACCTGCACTACAGGTAAATTACTGTCACAGCAGTAAGATAATTCCCATTTCCACACTCTTCTAATATGCCTCTGCCTCATGTTCACTTTGGCTTTTTATGCTGATTTCAAGACAGCAATTCTTTCCTTTTTATGCCAGCTGAGGGTCAGGCTCTACCAGCCTCCAAGCTTATGGTTTATCAACTCTGTGAAGCTCATGCTCTTTTCTGTTTAAACCACAGGCTTCACTTTCACCTGATAAACTAATGACTTACCTCCATTCTGCATATTTCCTGCATATTGCCACCAAGCTCAGCGTATTGCTGCCATTCTAGCGTGACTCTATTGTAAATGACTACTCAGACACAAGACTGTGACAAACCACATGTTGACATACAAAGGAAGAAGCTAAAGTGGATTTCTGCGTTTTACAAGGATATGCGTTATTGATAGCTTGTAACCTGCAATCATTTAAAAGGACAGTGAAATCATATTGGGCATCAAGAACTGTGGTTTCAGACAAGGAAATAACTGAGTAGCTCATATTCTTTGATGGCAAACATTTTCTGAAGGGAAACTATTGTCCTAACCTTTCTAAATAACAAAAAAAACCCTATGAAGAACAATTTATGAGGCTTATACTAGACACAAGGCCCTCAATTTTTATTTGGTTGGTTGGTCTGTTAGGACTTTTTGTTTGTTATGGAGTTATTTTCTTTCTTTACAGAGAGTGTAATACTGTTAAAAACAAAGGATATACTGTTGTTAGTAGATCTGGTCTGAATATCATTCAACTAACGTTAGTTATTAGGTCAGAAATAAAACTTACCCTGTTATTAGATCCATATTCTACCACAAATACTTTGCTAGTAAGAGAGCACATTTCTTCATATGGCAGACAGGAGCTGAGGAGAGGCAACGGTGAGGGATAATAACAGTGGAATCTCATTTATCCTAAAACATTGCATAAGACTTAGGTTGTAATTTTCCTCTGCCTTATTGAACTGTTTTCCTCTAAATTCACAAGAGCTGCCAGGTGAATCAGGAAAATATGAGAATGAAGATTAAACAGATTTCCTTTACTACACGTCCACTCAGGTGAGGGGAAAGGAATCCAAAACCACCATTTTTTAAACTGCATTTGTTGAAGGGAAAGAAGAAAAACTTGGAGATGGTGCCTTTTCATTTACCAATTATTAGCAACTTTTACTGCAGAGAATAGTGCAATTACACGTTTGCCAAAATGGCTGAGATCATTTGACAAAGATTCATTAGAGAAGGAGAAAAAATGAAAGTAAAGGAATGAAGATCTGGGATAACCCAGCATGGTGCGCTAAAGCCAACAGAGCCAAAGATGCGATTTAGGGTACATAGTTTCCAGTTCTTTTTGCTTCCTCTATTTTCACACATTGCCTACTAAAGCAGCCATTACTAGCAACTCAATAGGTGCTGTGGTGAAATACTATACAGATATGCCAAAAAGTATAATTTCAAAATTACTTCTGGATTTGAACTGAACTAGTGGAATAAGGGTTTGAGAGCTAGACAATGATAATGCTGCTATCCAGCACTCTGGCTTCGTACTCTCTTCTAGTAATTACATCTCTGCCCAGACACGTGAGACTGGTTCAGTTCTGTCCTTCTCTGTGTTCAAACACAATTTGAACCCAAACCACTTTTCTCCAAAGAGAATGCCCTGGACATTGAACTAAGCACTCAGAATATTCAGCCACCCTTTACTGTTATTTTAGTGTTAAAAGTGAATTTGAACGTGCCTGCAAAGCTGGTGAATTACAAATTCATCCTCCTGGCAGCCAGGGCGCAGCCTCAGTTACTGAATGGCCTGGCCTGCCCTCACTTCATTTGCCCCCCACCATTGCATCGTGTTTGGCTACAAGAGGAGCCTAAGGGAATAAGACTGGACTGGGAAGCCTGAACTACACAAGAGGAACCTCTGTGATCTATTCCAAATTCCTCAGAAGAAGGTATTAAGTACACATTATTTTCACCAGCTTTGCAGGCATGTTCAAATTCACTTATAGGCTGCTATTACTTTTCAGTTATTAAGAAACCTATTCTTATATTTTTACAGAAGTTTGAGTTAACAGTGGAGCTAAGCCCCCACAACACAGTAACCATCCCTAACAGCTGGCTTTTTTAATGACATCCAAGACAAAGAATAGGAAATGTTTCAATAATGCTGACCAAAAAGATGTGCCATCTTCATGAATAAGAGAAAGGGAAAAGCGCTGCACAACTGAGCATACTCACCAGCTGGAGCAGAAGGAGAGGCAGCAGGCAGGTGCAAAATAGCCATTTTGGGGCTCTAGCTGGTTTTCTCTGTATTCCAAGGGATCGACACCAGAACAGCTTTCTGTGAAAAGAGACAAATCTAGATTTAGTCCAGAAGCAACTAGTCAATGAAAAGGGACGCTATCCAAACTCTCGCATTTTTAAGGATTAGGACCCTCACACACACACACTGTTTTTCAATATTGTTCTCTGCAATAAAAACTGAAATTGTTTTCTGAACAGGACACCAGCTGCTTCCTGTTCATGCTACTAATACATAACACTGCCATTGTATCAAATCAAGGGATCCTCACTGATCATCAGCCAGCAGAGCAAATGCACTATATTAAGTAAATCCTCATAAAAGGCTACAGCTTCGATTGGTGTAATTCAGCCCAGTCACACTGACTTCAGCAACATTTTACTTCTGCTTAGGACCTAATCTGCATTGAAATGTATCTTTCACATCATTTACTAATATGTTGTATACTTATAGATAGGAATAATATAATATAGGAATATAGTTCTATAAGTTATGTACATAGTATGGGCCCCATAGTTAGTCACACTTACTAGTTACGACCTCTCAAGTACACTTGCAATGACAACATACACAAACAGCACAAAGCTCCCTATAGCATGAGCTGAGTACTGCTCTCCTTCACCACAAAGAAGCATTCTCTGGCGTTCTGCAACTCTTGCTGTGAGCATCCCCTTTCCTCCCAAGAGGCAATCTTCCCCAAGAAGCCACTGCCTCTTTCCACGTAACTCAAATCTGCTGTTACCATGGTTAATATTTCTGACTTGATTGGCACCACTAGTAATTGAACTGCAGTCTCCTGAGTGCAGCAAGCTCTATTCATTAGCCCCTATTGTGTTAGGACACTGCATCAACCCACATTATTTTTCTGTGTTAAGGGGAAAAAATCAACCATGAATACAAAGTTGTGTTGTCAAACAAGATCACACAATTTTGCTCTTGGATTAATTTTATGAAATTAAATAAAATATTGCACATAATTATACCAAGAGCACTGCAATATGGGATGAGACACCTTCATTCTGACTGCATAGTGTTTTGTATATCTAAAACCTGAAATAGCTCAGTGTCAGCTTTAAGAGTTCCAGTTTCCTCACCATATTAGCAAAATATTTACAGTCTTCTTTCTCCTTTTTCCACTTTACCCAGAATCATACTTTAAACAAGGTTGCTGATTTGAGTCTGTGTGTGATAGAATGCTATATAGGCAATGAAAATAATCTTATACTAGAAGGTTTCCTGTATAAGAAACAGGACAGATAAGCTTCATGCTGAAGCTTTCAACTGCCTATTTGGACTAATATTTTATATATTATATATCTTTGAATAGATTTTATAGATGACCCTATGGTATATATAAATGAATTACACCAATTAGAAATTACTTCATAAATCTTGGTAGTTTTGAGCTGACAGGTTAAATAGAAGTAGCCAAAATATGAGAAATATTTTGTATCCTGTTCCCATAAAATCTTCCATAAATCAATAACCAATGACATCAAGGAAATGGCCGTACCATCAAGGTGTTCCAAAGTGATCCTTTTGTTCATCCTACCTCATTTTTACTGTAATAAATACACTTCTGGTTTCATCTTTGCAAAAGTTTTCATGTTTTGTCTCTTTCATTCCTTTCCCTTTTATTCAAGGTCATTAGAGAAGCCTGAGAAATATTTGGCACAAAGATTCTTTCCCATGGGGAAAATGGAAAAAAAAAATAAAAGAAGAGGAAAGGAAGATAAGATAGATACAGGTCCCAAAGGATAAAGTTCTGCTTTACTCCATCAGCCTGCCTTAGCATTGTGAAATGGATCTTGGAAGATGAGGAATTTGAGAAACATGGATGGGAGGGAGAGAAGAGTCACTGTGAGATACTGACAGCAGACAAACTACTTCTCATCATAGCTTGCTATTAAGTGGAGTAAGCTGTTCTTCATGCTCTCAGTGCCAAAACTCTCACCTTTCCACAATTTCCACTCTGTGTTGAAAATGCAATATTATATTCCCTATTTCTTCAGTTTCCAGCCTCAGCTGAGTCCACTGCATTATGTAGAGTTCATAAGGAGTGAGGCAAGTCACACAAAGCAGCACATGTTCTAACAGAGACACACTCATGCAACACAGCAGAGAAAAAGAGCAGTACTGGAAGATCTGCATGTCTGAGTTCATGGAATGGATAGTCTTGTCAGTGGTTCTGACCTGTCTCAGCTCTGTCTGAGAATGGACAGTGCTTAGCACATCAGAAAAATCTAGTTGTCCCATTTTATACAAATAATTATTGAAGCAGCCGAAATTGGAGACTTAGATCCTCTTCCATAGCATGCAAATAATAACATTTATCTTTCCCTTTATCATTGCAAAGCTTACTTTGTATTTGCAAGGTACTCAATTAATAGAGTAGTGGCTGCCAGAAGAAAATCCATGGCAGTGTAAATATTCTTTCTTTGCTGAATGCCTGTTGCTGGGACTGTGTATAAGGAGCATTATGAGTGACAAACCCAGACTGTGAAATGTAGTATTAACTATGCTGTATTACCTGAAAACCTGTTTCACTCTGAGTGATTCTCTGATGTCTAATATGCTTTTTTGAGCTGACTTAGTGAGGTTCTGAGGATACTTTATGTCCTCTTCCCTGCATCAAGTTTAGATTAGATTGTCGAATAGATTTAAAGTCATTAGAGAGAGGTCTGGCCAGCAGAAAATAAAAAAAGATTCATTTCTTAAGAAAACAAGGTTAAAACTAATTATTGATCATCTGTCTCATCCAGAAATAAAAGTAATTCAATAAATGAGGTAGGTACCCTATGGAAAACCATTATATGTTGTCGTATAATAGTTCTCACAATGTGTGCCAGTGGGTACGCCTCTAAGCAGCAGATTATGGCATGTGGCTGTCACAATACTGACACATTAGCACTTCTGATTACCTAATTTCACAACTGTAATTTGTTTTAATCTTCCCTTAATTTATCTTTGGGTGTGCACAATCCAAACAGCTACATGTCTTCTTATACTTATTCTGCATTTTTGGTTAAACTGGTAACTTGGTGCACGAGCCCGCATTCAGTGCCAATAGTCACGTATTCCCAAAGCATGGGGGAATGCTCCTGTAGCTTTCTGAGTTGTTTCTGCCCTTTCACAGCCTCACCACCATGTGGGATTCGTAGCATTAAGTAGCCCCAGAAATGGTCATCTCTGGCATGTATTAACTATGAACTCTTTGTTTCACAATTTATACAGTCCTCTTCAAGCTCCTGCTGGGACCAATGCAAGCAAGCCTCATGTACGAGCAGACTGGTTATTTTCATGCCCGTCAGCTTTCATTCTTTTTGTTGGCCAACATGCCTGTTACATAAATAATCGTGGTTTAAGAATAGAGCTAAATTCTATTCCTCTGTTTGACATACTGAACTAACTGCAAATATTCTCAGCTCAGCTTTTTGGAGCAGTTTGTAAACAGCACAAAAACCAGATGTGATTCAGAAAGCACACTCTCATGTAAGTATAAAAAGACATAATTCAAAGTACAATGTTAAGTCTCAGTAATTCGCACCCATTTGAACTTTACACTTTGATGGCAACAATCCTGACCTGACCTGTGTAAATTTGTATAAAATTGAGTACATTACAGCATCTTAAAATCATAGTCACATTATAATAATAGCAGTGGACTTTTCCCTTGAGCCCAGTACACAGATTTTCTAAAGCACCTAAGGAATGTAGGTGCTTAAGCACTACTGAAGGTCAGTGGGATTTCCATGGCTAAATCCCTAAGGCATGTTGGAATCAGTCCCTTGCAATTACTAATTCAGGTACAAAATACAGTTATTTACTTCTATATTTTAATGGTCACCTTGGATAGAACAACAAGCTACATTTGGACTGATCCTGAGTCACACCTGCCTGCATACCTTTCCAGTGAGGCAACACATAGTTGGTTAAGTCATCTCTAATGGGAGAGAGAGCATCTGAGTCTGGCTGTGGCTGTTTATTTTTGTCATCTTTGGTTCTATTCGCTTGCTTTCTTCTCTTTATGTTCAGCATCTCCCATTCTCCAGCTAATTTTCTTTGTATGTGTTTTGATATACACAGTGTTTTTCTTCTTGGCCACACACTCTTTTGTCTCTGCATCACCAGGCTGAATTCAGAACAGCTTAGTGACTTAGCTGCCTCCCTCTCCAAGCTGTATTTATGATGATGACAGCACTTGGGTTAACTCCTTCTTGTTTTCTGGTAGAACAGAAGCAAAATTAAGTGTGTTTGTTGGCTGGACTGCTATACTAGGGAAGTTTTTGTAGTTTTGTCTATTTTGGAGGTATGTCTATGGTACCAGAACACTATGATGGGCAAGAGGGACATAATTACACAAACCTACAGCCCCTATAGCCACCCCTCCCCCAGAAGTGGGACGCTACCCTGGACAGTCTTGCTGATCAGCGATTTCCATTATGTTTGAACAGCTTTATCCATTATAGCACAATATCCATCAGCGAAGGAGCAAATAATTCGTGTGTCACAGGCAAAATGCAATATTTTGCCTGCATTACTACAAAGAACTGTTCCTGGGGCAAACAGCAGGTGCTGGGGGAGAAACCCCAGCAGGAGACTGCACATGAGGTCTTCTCCATGTGAGGCCCCAAGAGATGGCTGACAAGGGTACAGCACAGTGCTGCAGGTGGGCTCCACAAAGAGTCGTGCACTGGTCTGGATACACTGCTCAGTCTTAAGCTTCAGATTCCAAATAAAATGGTCAGTATTCCACTCCACAAATGTGAGGAACAAAAGCAGCAGAGTCCAGTATGCATTAACACTGAATAGGCTTGGAAATTATTTTGGTTTAGTATTTAAACAAAAAATAAAAATCAAAAGCCATTTTGGTAAAATATGATCTTAATATTTGGACGCAGGCTCCCAAAGATATTCTCCATGTGAGTATTGAAGCCTCAGTGTGTGTTCAAGCTCTTTCACCACTGATAAGCAGTGAGATTGAATTATTTTATGACTAGAAGATACACAACAGTCCCTATAGGAAACTGCAAGTAGTATTGCAAAAGATTGGCCTTATTTGGTTTTGTTTTCTTTTACACAGAGTAACATACCTGCTGATCATTATTAATAATTGTTTATGTTAAGTAACCCTCCAGGATAAATACTAACAAGGATAAACCTTAAGCAATAACTTCAGCAGAGCAAGGAGGATTTTGTTTTCCCTGGACCCTGAACCTCTTGCACCTGCAGTTGGGCTGCTCCCCAAGTTATACAAACACCCATTTTGCAGGTCCTGGGCTGTGTGTGCTACATGGGGTGCTGCTAAGCAAGTGGTGCTACCATCCTCTGGTCTGCTCCTGAAGCCCAGTCACCCCTCAGCTCCATAACTCCACAAAAGATCTGACAAGGAAATTAAAACAAGCCTGGCACGCGCTTAGCTATGTTAGTCAATCTGAATAATTCCCTAGCTTTGGTATCAGGCACCATGCAGCTCCCACTCACCTCAGTAGGAGGGAAGTTGCCCTGTGCATTGCCCAATTTATCAACATGATGCATAAAGTCTGTCTGGAAGATAAACAAGAGGACATATTGCAGTGACATACGAACTCTTTTCAAGTTGTGCATCCTAGGAGATAGATTACATGATAAACATGTGCAGTATGCCTTTTCCAGCTCGTGCTTCTGAGATGAACTGTGATGTCCTTCCTGAGGACAAGCTGCATTTTATCCTACGGATAAAGCTGTCTTCCCTTTCTCGGGGAGCCTCTCAGAATTCAGTTTCTTGCGATACTTGACAATTGCCTAATGAGAAGAAATTTATAACACTTTGCCAAAGGAGATTTTGTGTTGGCTTTCTGTTTGGGGAGGGGTGAAGAAGTACACTTGGATTCAGAGAAATGCAAAGGAAAGGGAGCAAACTCTACAGTGTAAATCCCTGCTTGCCTTCTATTCAAGCTGATTGCAAAGACTGTTTGAATCCACCTTCTTCCACACTTCCCCTCTAATTAACCATCACTTGAGAGAGAAGCAAGAGCAGCCAACACACAGTAATTTTTAAAAGGCAATAGGAGTAATATTGTGACAAACAACTCAGCAGCGATTCAACACCTCCAAATACAGAATGGCAGAAGTGTGCCCATCAAAGCACAGCTACAGAGTAGTTTCTAGACTTGCTATCCCAAGTGTAAGGTACAAAAGTGGGAAATCACTGGGAGTCGAAAAGACACATAAAGACAGTTTCCCCTTTCCTAGATGAATTGATCTGGGGACCTTTGCACTTCTTCCGCCTTTGAAAAACTCCCTCTTCAAATGTAGCTGATATAGAGATATAGCTGTTATTACATCTGCATCTACCTGGACTGCAGTATTGCTGAAAACAATTTATCTGAAAACAGCAAACTTTTAATAATATCTTTTCAAATGACCTCTTTTTCTGTTGTCACCGATATGTTAGCATATGCTCAAAACTCATTACAAATATTGATGTTACGCTTTAGTCACCTGGCTGGAGAAAACAGGTTGGTATGGGAGTTTTTAAGAGATACATTCACAAAAAAATCACCCTTTAAATAAATATATTAATATAGATATATATATAAACCAGCTAGCTTACTAATAAAGAGGCTGGCACTGGCTATACTCAAACTGTGGCAAAGTATGAAGTCAGTAGAATTAAAATGCTAGGTGCATCCAGACATTTTCCTTCATTGTTGCTTCAGTTACCCTAAGACTACACTGAGCTTTATCTGACTTGGTCAGTCCCAGGAATAGGTGGAAACCCATATCCTGAGACCCTAGAGTCACATCAATGCTACCATCAGGCTGCCCACAGTCTCCTTGCACCCTGGTGCTCTCTGGGGCTGAGGCACTTCTAGGAAGGATGTTTGGGTTGGTGGCTCATAGTTGCTCAGGCAATGGGTCAGCTGGATGCTATCACCAGGCAGAGAGCATCCAGGCCTGTCCATGTGGAATATCCTTGTACCCTAAAGCACACAGTTCAGCTCCTCGACAGTTTAGCTCCTCAACAGTAACCACTGGGTTACCACAGGGCTACCATGTTGGTACCTGAATTTGGCCTTACAGAACTTCAAGGGAAAGGTAAGATGGATTGGTGGTGACTTGTCCCTGCTTCAGCTTTGTAGCTGCTGCATCTATGTTATGCAACATCAATACATACGCAAGCAGACTAGAGATTTTTTTTTTTAGAGTAGAGATCTTTTGTAGGCTCAGAAGCCAAGTGTGAATGGCACACCCAGCCTGCATCCATGCACATTCATGACCCCTCAAAACAGGATGACTCTGTCCCAACTGCTTTTTGCAAATAATTCTTGTTGTATGTTCTGTTCCCATCCATCCCCAACTCGGATAGTATGGTGGTTAAATCCATTACAGGGGTCCTACTAGCAGTTTAAGTATGGACAATCATGCACCAATGCTTGAGCATAAACTCCCAGCCCAGGTTATCTTACCAGCATAGACAAAGCTCTTGTGTCCAGACCTGCCATGAGAGAGTCGAAATGAAGATATCCATCTGAGCCTGCTCCACTCAAAATCTCGGGAACAAGAACTCAGGTCCACTTTATGGCCCTAAATACATCCACACATGATGCTTCAGAAAGCCAGGCTGGCATGTAATGAAGCAACTGGTAAGCCAAGATTTGAAAAGTAGTTTTGACTAGGACTGACTGAGTTGATATACTTTAAAGTCTGTACCAAAACACTCTGAAAGCAGAAAAAGTAATGGGCTCTCTGCATAATGGTAATAGACATCAGAGCAGCCTAAAGGATTAATGAAACAGAAGGCACAGTTTTGTTACTTTGATGTTCAGCTTCCCGTGCAGCCTTTTAAATCAGCCTCTTCAAAATCTGAACACACTCCCTTTTGCACAGAACCAGAATACACACAAAAAGGAATATGCGATGCAATTTGGTGAGGTAATATTAGGTTGGAGAATTTTGGACTACTTCTCTTACAGATGCAATCAATGCCAGTTTTGTGTATGTTTCTACCTGCATGAACAAAATAATTACTAGACTACAGCATTCTGCAGTAATGATCATTAACTGCAATAGCAATATTGCAGGCTCTAGGGCCTTTTTGTAATCTTCCTCATTTCGGTGTTAAACTACTCTAACTTCATTAGCTTCACTGGAGATACTCCACTTTACACCTACATAATTGAGAGCAGAATCAAGCCTCCACCGCTGTGGAAAATACTATGTAGTGCAGCACTTTTCAAATAAAATGTAATTAACATGAAATTCTAGATCCATATTGCAATTTGCAGAATGATCACTGTGGGTGCAACATGACTTCCAACTCCATCTCTCGTCTTAATTTAGTTAGAAATAGGACTGGCTGTGTAATATTTTCTCCATAGCAGCAAACAGAGGCATATTTCTTTTTCTTTTCCTATTGTTATTTTTTTCTCTTTATAAATCTTTGTCAACAAAGGATTACTGGCTCACCTGAGAGAAGCAGTTAAAGTCAGATACTTGCCCATAATTAGGGAAACTTGGAATCCTTGACAGTGAACACCTGGCTTCTCATTACTACCTGAATTTTATACTTCCAAGTGTTAATCTCTCCTCAGGGTTTGCCTAGGAGTTTCATTCTGGTATTCAATGAAACCATCAGGTTTTCCAGGCACTGACACCTTTGAAATGTTTTCCACATGGGAGCCAATATGAAACATGTGTGATTATTACCGATTTCTCTGTGTTGATTTCTATTATGGTAGCGCCCTGGAAAAATAGTACAGACAGCAGTAATAAAATCTTTCATTGAATGACTTTATACAGCAGGAAGAGTTGTGTTTAAAGGGGCTGGTTTGGCAGGGGGGGCTGCTGTGATGAATGGTGTTATCATGATTATAGCTTGGTTTAAAGTATTCAAAGAACTTCTTGCACATTTTTTAGCCTTGAAAATAAGTCTGACCAGCACCTCTTTCTTCTTAAAAGCCAGCACTGCTGCCATTCCTCATAGCTCTTGATGAACTACATGGGCTAGCTGGAAGCTGGGAGCAAGGCTGAGCATGAACTCCCAGCTAACACTACAGAGCTATAGTTCAGGCAGATTACTGTAATTTCCTTTGACTTTACTAAGTGCAGAGTTTTTTTGACTTCCTAACCTTTCCCAATCTTACGGGCACAAAAGTTTTCTCATTCTTATGAGATCAGATGTGCTGAGAACTTTGTATTTTTACTCCAGACAACTCAGGCAAAAGGATATCTTTGGGGTTTATCTCCTGTTAATGAGAAGGACTTTCTATCTTGTACCTGAATAAGAGTTGTTTAAAGCACTCCAAAGCTTGTATTGACTATGGTAAAGCAACAGGAGTAATAAGAAATCAAAATAATCTGAAAGCACAGCAAAGCTAAGGGTTCCCATGGAGCTGAAACTCACTCAGAAACATGAAAGCAAGTGGCTTTTAAACAATAGTTTGTTTGGTTTCTGAAAGCATCAGTTGCCATTGAGAAGTACAACCAGGCTATCTTCCATAAAGTCCAAGTCCCAATGCCCTTTACAATTTTAAAGTTTTCAGTGAATTCAAAAAGAGTAGACTATGAAATTTACTTAAGGAGAATGTAGCACACTCAGTGAAAGAAAATGTGTAAGACTTATTTGGGATCGGAAGGGGGAAAAAGGAAGCAAAGCAGTGGGAGATCTTGAGACTGATCTAAGCCTGAGTATCTGAATTAGCAGTATTTTGCTGATAAAAGAGCAGGTGTGATTGAATCCCAGAAGAAAAACACAGAAGACAACTGTGAAACCCCAAATTAACCTATGGTGAGCTTTATATGTGAAAAGATTAAATGAATGAAGAATGCAAAATTTAATTAAAATATCATAAAATCAAAAGTGTTGATCAAAGTGATCTTTGTCTTGCAGTTCAGTGACAAAAAGTGGAAAACTCAGTTGCCTACTGCATTTCCCTTACATGGTTCAACTCAGACTGATGTTCAATACATCATAGATGCTAAAAAAAATGAGCATTTATATGTTACAGAAGAAGAAAGTTTGCTCTTCCTAGACGGATACAGGAAGTTTCCCTATTTTCCAGAACTCAGTTTCATATAAAACCAAGCCTAGTCCAGTTCTCACGAGAGCCAGAGGACATCTGAAAAATTTTCCTTGTAGAATAAGATTTTCTTTTTTTAGCTGCACAATTATAATTTGAATTCTGGGCACAGCCCTGGGAGAGACCGATGCATATACTTTGAAGAAGGCTACATAACCTTGCTATCAGAAGTGGAATGCAAACTCGTTTACCCAGACCCTTAGTGAGGTCCTAGATGCATGGCATTTCCCAAATTCCTTGGGGATATCCAATAATCCTTACCAGTCTTCTGGTCACTTGGGTAGCAGCTGCAGAGTACTGCCTCCTATCCAACAGAGCTTAGGGAAAAAATACTGTATCTTCACAAATATATGCTTCAGATTATTCATAAAATTAAAAAAAACCAAAACAAATCAAACAAAAAACTTTGCCATAGCAACAGTGCACATTATGTACGTCTATATATAAGCAATGCAAGGGAAAGTTTAACCGAGATGCTTATTCCCTCAGCAGTTTTACAGTCTCCATTGGCTGTTTCAATTCCTGCATTAACCTCTTTCCCATCAATTCCCTGTGGTCTGTTTTCTCTCCCTGTTGTAATACCCTTCCTGTCCCTGCCTCTGATTTTATGCAAATTGGGTTATCCGGGGTGACAATTATAGAACTGAAAATAGAGACATACAGTAGTCCTGCTCTAGAGCATCAGACTTGAAGCCCAGTGGATCATTACCTACTCTTCTGGGAGCATTTCTGGGCACTTAGCTGCAGGTTCTGCAATTCTTGTGTTACTTTCTTCAGATCTCTTCTATTTATGTGTGTCATGACTGAATTGCCTAATAAGGCTCTACGGGAGACTTGCACAACATTCTGGTCCTCTGGGACTGGTGACTGGCATCACACATGTGTGCCCTGTCACAGGAATGATGTGGTGAAGGCTTCCTAGCACACAATCTTCATATATGTAGTTGTATCTGGATATAGTGAGTTGTATCTGTCACTTGCCATCTCTGCGAGTCCCCATTTCTTCTGACATCAGCTTCTGTCATTATAGGCATTATAATTCTACATTTTCTGTTAAGAAAAACATCTGCAGAGAAGGTGACAAACAATGTTGCAGTGGTTCCTCCTGGGATGAGTTGGTGAATCTGCCCCAGTACAACTGATAAATTCCAGTCACCAATGAAGTTACAAGGAAAATTGTTGGGCTGTGAAATGTTTCTATGAATTCACCTCAGCTGTTTTCACAAGATGAGGAACCCTGAGGAACTGCTACTCTTAAGAACTGTGATTTGACCAACTTTGGCTCAAGCTGATGAACCAGCTTTAACTGCCTGTCTGCCAAGCAGAATGAGAGTAGAAAAATCTCAAGAAGGATTTTAGAGGCACACACAAAAGTAGTGATGGAGAAGTGTTACAAAACTCAGAGAACAAAGAAACATGTACTTTTATGTGATAGGGAGGACCTTACTTAGCTAATGGATCAGGTCAAAATGTGGTAACATTGCCTTATTCAGAAAGCAGCAAGAGAAATATCTAAATCAGAGGACCTGATTACAGCTTAAATAATGTATAAGAGAAATAGGAAAAGGCAAAGGTATATAGGATTTAGCATTTTTATCTTGTGCCAGTAAGTAAGGAGCAAAGGAGTTCAGAAAAGCTGAACAGAGGCCTCTGAGAAGATATTAATAAAAATATCCTTGGCTTCCTGAATACTTACAGTGTAAAACAACATGCTCATATACTTGCCAACAGTGATTTCTAGGAAAACATGTTTAAATTTGGGAAACCTAAAGAGTTGATGTTTTGTTTAGTGAAGGGAACAAAAACAAATGTTGTTTTGGATGAGCACAAACTTTTCATTTTGTGGTTTTTTTTCAGTTCAGTCAACAACAGAAAATACTTCATTGCTAGTATCACTCGCAATGCTAGTATCACACACAAAAACAAAAACCATAAATCTATGTTGTCCTCTGTTGGACTGGAGAAACCCCAAAAACCATAAATCTATGTTGTCCTCTGTTGGACTGGAGAAACGCAAGGCAAAACTATGTTTGACAAGCAAAAAATGAAAACAGAGAGGAAATAATTCTTATTTTAAATTTTCTAACCGGATTAAAGTGATGGGGAACAAATAACTACAATCCTAAGCAGCTGAGGACTTCCATGTTTAGGTGTGCTGGTGCTTCTCTTATGAGCCCCCACTTCAAATTCAACTAGAGAGTAAGTTGATTTTCTGTTTTTATGACTTTTTAAAGGCACATTAATGTTCTACATAACTGAGTATTTGCACAGTACTTTATTATGTGAAATACCATTAACTTCAATAGGAGTTTGTGTGGTATGGTAACGTTGTCATTAAGCAGGGCTGTTAAACTCATTGGGATATATACCATCCTGAATTACACCTGTACACCCCACTCCCCCCAGTGTGCCCTCTCCCACACCCCTGTACCCGAGCCATATAGCATGCTCCTGCCTCCCCTGGCTAGCAGGTGCCAAAGACCAAAGCTCTGCAGCTGCAGCTAATGACTAGCAGGTAGGAAGTTTTGAGACATAGCCCATATTATATCCATCTGCACAAGAACAAGATTTGTCCAACAAGACACTTGCAGACCTTCACTTTACTGTGTGGCTGTGCCATGGGTTGGAATGGCTTCATTTATCACTTTATCCTAAAATGTCACAGGTTTATTCTCACAACACCTTTGTGAAGAATCAAAAGAACAACATAATTCCCCGAAGTGGAACTGGTACGCACACAGAAAATATGATGTGCACACAGCAAATTCCTCCAGTGGCCTGAGCACTGAGCAACATCCAGGCTAGAGGCTGCTCTCAAAATCCATTACTGCTGCAACTAGTAGGGACATTGGTATGACATGTTTTATAGGTGACTATTTCCATTTTAGTCCATGAATAATAACTTACATGCTCAAGGATTTGCAAGACTTTGTCTCTTTAATCTTCAGGAAAAGCTTGAAATAATGGGCACCAAAGATGGTGCAGCATCTTTGAAGTAGCTCCAGCAAGTATTGTCCTCAACATCTTCTCTGAAGTGTTGTCAAGCCTCTTCCCTGTGTGTGCTGAGCCAAGGGAAGAAGGCACGTTTTCATTCCTGCACTGTCCATGCTGGTTGCCTTGAAGAGAAGAAGGAAATTGATATAGACTGGAGAACAAGAGGCTGAAGCACACTCTGCAGAACAGGATCTGGGGGTTTTGGTTGATGATGATCTCAGTCTGAGTCAACAATGTGCAGCCAAAAGGCCCAACCATATACTTGGGATGCATTAAGCACAGAGTAGCTACATGGTCAAAAAAAGTGATTTTCCCCCTATAGTCAGCATTGCTGTATCATCGCCTCAAGTACTGTGTGCAGTTTTGGGCTCCACAATATAAAAATAATACAAACTTAGACACCTAATTTAACTTTAAGGTTGCCCTGTGTGGAGTCGAGAGTTTGGCTCAATGATCCTTGTTGGCCCCTTCCAACTCTGGGTATTTTATAATTCTGTGAAAATACAGACCCATTCTTGACTTTCTACTTGACCTACATTCAGCATGTCAGAATGGATCAGGAACCAGCAAGGGTCTGGTATGAAGGAAGCTCTCACTTTCTATCTTCATATCACAGATTGCAGCCCAAATCATCTCTTTGACTTTAACCTCTGTCCTTTGCTCTCTTTTCCAATAAGCTTTTCTTTAGTATGGTTTCTTCCTGTCAAATTGAAGTGAAAGGGAGTTTTGTTAATAACCAGCAGAAGCAAGATCAAGCTCTCCTTTTTTTTTCTTTTTTTTTTTTTTGGTATCTAATTTGGATTGCAGTTGTGCTGATTGACAACTTCACTACAACTGCATTGAATTGCTGCCCAAATCAGTAATCTACTTTGGTGTCTTAATTAACTAGAGTCAAATTTGAATTGAATTGCTTTTCTTGGAGATCTTTTAGGGTGGCTGTCAATCCAAAGGTAAAGACTTTTATAAAAATTGCTGCTGCTTTTTATTTTGTACAATTGCTTTAGATAAAGATATTTTTATTCATCTCTTACCTCTCAGTACTTACATTTTCTTATTTCATATTCCCTTCTATTTCCTTTTTTCATTTATTCATTCTTTTCTCCCTCTTATTTTTTAATTAGCCTTCTATTTGAATTTAATTATTTTCTTCTCTTTCAGCTAACTCCTGTCTTACACAGCACACTATCTCACCACCCCCTTCAATAAAGCTCTGTCTCTCAGCTTCACCTGGCTCTTTTAAGTCTTGAATCTCTAATTCATTTTTTGTATTTCTAATCCCCCCCAATAATTCTGGTTTAATCTGTGAGTTTCCTTTCCAGGCACAGGGCCTAGGCTTCTCTCCTTTTTCTTCCTTTACATCAATGCAATGTTGTAGTACCCAAATGACGAGATGAGATTTGTACCCTTCCAGCACAGAGAAGAATCAGGCCCACAAAGAAAACCAAATAAAGTGTGATGTTTTCCTGGACAAAACTGGGATGTTTCCTTTTGAAAAGACTGGGAAGGAACTGTTCAAACTATGACAAATAATAGGGAAATTTTTCACATTCCTGATCCCAGAAAGGTGGAAGTGCATTGCAATAAGCAGTTAATAAATATTCCTGGTCTACCAACTTCTCTCTTCCCACTCCCCTTCTTCCTACAGAATTCACATATTCTGTTTCTCTTGGGCAGAGATTCTGATCTTGTTTTTACTGCTTTTACACTGGCTTCCCTGCACTAATTTCTGTTTCATTTCTCTTGAGTTACCCAAGCTTAAGCAAGAGCAGACTCAGGCTCTCTGTTGGGCTGGGATTTTCTTTTTTTTTTTTATTTTTACTTTTTAAATTAGATGTCCCAGCTGATCTTGAACAGATGGCTTTTTTCATTTCAGGAGCAGCTTAAGTCTGAACTCTCCAACAGCATACAGCAGTTATCAGTTAATGAGATGACTTGGACCCTTGTCCACACTTGCATCACTACAGCTGTTTAAATGAGCTGATGTGCTGCAACTGAGGATTAAACCATCTCTTTCAATCCTGCATGCACTGCAGCACACAGAACCAGCAACCACAGAAGCAAATGCAGTCCTGGGAAAGTCAAGATGAGCAGAAACCCTTGTGCATTAAAGGTAAAGTAACTTCAGCAGTGGAAAAATGAAAAGAGGAACACATCCTCTGCCTTCTGTTCAGATGCTGCTGAAATCCCCCACCTGTTTTTTTTCCAAATGTACACTGTTTTGTGCATTTTCACATCCTTTTTTAATCCACCCACCCATGCTTCATTTTTGAAAGCTGAACTGTGAACATGCCAAGGTTAAAAAGGAAACTCGTAACTTTCACGGCTGTAGACTTTACCATTCCAAAGCCATGCACATACAGTATAGCAAACGAGTTCTAGAAAAACAAGAAAATACCTAGTGTTAGAAGATGATCTTTGTGACTTCATACTTCCAGGGTGAGAGAACAACTTTGATACCCTGAAGCCTGAACAAAAGCTATTTTCATAATAATGCTACATTTGCTGACTCCACAAGGAAATCACAAATGTTGGGATATGGTTTCAGAGGATAATATATAATCCAACTGTTGGTCCCATGCTGAAGGATAGATATTAATCCATAAATGACTACTTGGTCATTTAAACCAGGAAGTTGAAGATAATTACATACATCTTTTGGTTGTTATTGATTACAGAACCCCCACAACCTAACTATTTAAGACCAAGGTCTAACTAGGTTCAGAGGTACCCTCTTATTTCTAAGCAGACCACATAAACAAAGACACCTTAAAGGAGGACTGGAAATTGGGATTCATTTAACAGTGCAAAGGTATACTATATTCAAAGAACCTAAATTAGTTGTTCCATTTCCATGTTACAGAGATGGAACCCATGTTAGACGGGTGATGGGATGCACCCACGAGTGCTGAGAGAGCTGGCAGA
>BJBW01013202.1:0-11179 GCA_004320125.1 Scolopax mira | reverse complement strand
GTGTGGTGGGAGGTGTCCCTGCCCAGGGCAGGGTGTGGGTGGAACTACATGAGTGGATCTTTAATGTCCCTTCCAACCCAAACCATTGTATGATTCCATGATTCCCTTGCCAGTGGCTGTCTCCAGCAATACCCACAACCCTGCTGCTCCATGAATAGGTGGTAAAGCTCTGCTATGGTGTGTCACTGTTGTGGCATGAACAGGCATGGGTCCAAATTTTGGCCACGTAAAGCTGAAGGCATGTTTTGGTCTGTGGAAGGAGGCATGTCCTTTCCTTGCTCCCCCACCTTCCAACCCAACACCGCTGCTGGCTCCCTGCCAGCCCCCCGACAGGCGGTGGTGATGGAGGATGCTCGATAAGCCTCTGGAAATGCATCTACCTGAAGGTAAGGGCTGGTGGAGGTGTTAACACCGATGCCGTATCTGACATCCGCAGCACAGAGAGTCCTAGCTCTTGGCACCTGTGTTTTCCCGTCAAGTAACAGTCATTTGTTATCATATACACACACCACAGATTTACATAGCTTGTAGGGGTGAATCATGCATAATTGTGGCTTCTTACATGACAGTTCATATATTAACAAGTAACTTATTTGTGCTCCGTGCTGAATGAGTACAGCAGGAGCGTGTGGACCTCTGGTGTCAGAACCAAATTCATCATTATCTGGAGATAAAACAGGAGTTCAGTGGTTAAAAATGAAACGAGAAAATAATTGCTGGTTTGATTTGCCTGTACCACGGGAAGCATTCCTTTGATTTATGTTTATATCTCTAGATACCTAGTGAAAATAGGATAGCAACCAGGAATCAACCGTTCTTATGCAGAACATAATGAAAAGCAGTAAGAGACAGGCTCATAACCATACTCCCCATGTTCTGCAATGCCTTTTTGGATGACAACAGGAGACCACGGTCACAAAGAGAAGGTAGTCTCCATGAACTAGAGCCCTCCATGAATCTCCTATGCTATGTGGCATAGGCTTGAGGAAGTTCAATAGGGGATGGTGGGACATTGAGCTGGAGTGGTCACACGTGACACTGACCTTCAGAGTAGCAAAGGATGAGAGCTTTGCCTGGGTGCAACAGTGTCTGGCACCTTGTGTGTCAGCATCAGCTCATTACAGGTTATCCTACCCCAAAATGTCCCAGAGCTGTGGAAAATTATGTTCACAGCAAGTCCTACACCAGTCCCACCAGGCAGCGAGGGACTCATTACACAGGCATTTCTAACGTTCATGTCTCCCGGGGGGACGTAGCCTGTAGGATTCCTGTAAAAGGGCTACAAACTGTCGGAGATTTTCTCTCCTGGAGCCAAGCGGAGCAGAGCAGGCTGCCAGCACCGCTCCCTGGCCAGGTCTGACACCTTGCGCTCGAGCTCCCAGCTCCCCAGCCCTGGATGGGAGCACAGAGGGAGGGGTGGCATGGCCACAGCCAGCCCCCACCTCTGATGAAGTGTGTGGAGAAGACACAGCATGCAGGACGCTTGGCCACAGTACAGGGAGGGGGAAAAAAAAATAATATTCACTGGGGAGAGCCTCGGTTCCTGCCGAAGGAGCAAGGGGAGACACCTCTGCACGTTACGGGGTAGGGCAGTTCTGGCCACAGTGCAAAACATCCTGGGGAGTGGGACCCTTGGGGTGTTGAGAGCAGGTTTGCTAATGGATCTCCTAGGGGTTGATGGATTTAATGGGTGAAGTAAGTCTGCTCTTATTTATTTTATTTTTCTGGCAGCTGCTGCAAGTGGAATTTTATGCATTTTTCTGGCTGTTACTGCTTGTCTGGGATATTTAGATCTTGAGCTACACTTGTTTCCCTCATGGTGGACCTTTTTTCAAGAGCAACTGAGACACCTTCGGCAATGGCATATTATGGTGCACTTCCATTTATAAAATGTTCTGTGCAGTTTTAGAAATGAGCTCTGAGATGGTTATTAGGCACTGTGTGAGCAGCATTTGATCAGAAGCTCAGCAGCAGATAGAGAGGCTACAGAGCTATTGTTGTACCCAGTCTACTGACCTGTTAGCTCCGTAACAAACAATCTGCTAAGGGTTGGTGGGGGGAACTATGAATATCTGTACATGTGAGTGCTGCAGACCTCATTTTCCCTCTCACTGTGGTATTCCCTTCTATCCTGCTGTGGCTTTTCTTGCCTTTGTTGCTATCAAGGCATTTAACTGTGTTTCTGCTGCTGGGTTGACACTTGTTTTACACAAATGAGGTCTACATGGGACACCTTGCTCAGCCTTTAGCACCAACAGCTCTCACTCAGGCCAGTGAAACTTTTGGTAGATAAACAACGTTCCTCAATTTTAGGCCCTAACAAATCCCAGTTTTCGAGATCTTAACTGACACTTTGTGTGATTTTTTTCCCCCTCTTAATTTCTGCAGAAATCTCTGCTACTGGCTACAGCTACTGATTTCTTCCTGTTGGTCATCTTGGTTAAGATCTTGGTCTGAGAAGAGGTAAAACTTTCCCTTTGACTTCCATATAACCACCCAAGGACCAAAATGTTCTGTGCAAAGTGAGTAAGGATAATAGAAGCTAAAACCTTGGCTAATTTAAATCAGTGCAGCTCTATATGTGTTAAGTTTTGCTCTAGGCACAGGCCTGGCCTAGAGCAATATTTCATTTTGTTATAATCTCTCCCTATAATTCAATTCCTCTCACCTTGTAACACTCTTGCTGCTCTCTGCTGAACACCCTCCAACTTATCACTGTCTTTCTTATCATTAGTCACCCAGAGTAAAGGCTGGGCTGGATACCCAAGGTCTGCCAGCCTCTATGGGCGGTGCGTTGACCTCTTGGCCAGATGAGCTGGATCAGAGCTGGACACAAACAGACTGGTTTTTCTCTGCCTTGTGTCTACAAGGTCTCTGCTGAGGGAAACCAGCTCTCAACAGAATCTCCTTTTCTGCTACCTCATCATCTTTCAAATTCTTATCCAGGCTGAAGCATAGCTATCCATAAATCTCTTGTTCCTATAAAGATTTCTCCCTGACCCCCTATCTAACATCGTGAGATGGTTTATAAATGCAGGAATCAGTAGATAATTTTTCTGCTCCTCCTGGTAAATATCCAAATAGATATTTTTCTGCTCCCCTTGGTAAATACCTGAATAGAGTGCATATTTATCTCAACTATGCAGTAATATCAGCTGGCAGTCACAACCTATACTATGTACCATCTCTTCTGCTGCTTCAATAAAGATTTAGAAGGCAGAGTCACATCTATAGAGAGTTACGTGAAAAGGTAATGTCCTTTTCTGATATTACAAATGCAGTAACACCCAAAATAAAAGCTCTACTGAGAATTTATATTTTCTCAGTCAGGACAATGAAGAAATTGCTGTGAGATTATGACCTTGTATTGAAATAATGGTCTGGAAGACTGTCTTCCCTTTGCTGCTATGCACCACTAAATGCTACTGATTTTCATAGTTAATCATACATGCTTGCCCTGAGTTAATTGATGTCCTCATTATGTCATACTTAACTGCAGCTTAGGAGAGTTTTTTGCCATTAACTTCCACACCAGTTAGCCTTATGGCATCAAGCAGCAGAAATAATGAATAAAGGATCCCCAAAACAAATTGACCATCAGTGCGACCACCACATCACCATTTACATTTGCAAAGGTCAGAAGGAAATGTTCCTGTCAGCCTACATATGTCTCACTCTGCACATTTCATGAATGCCACAAGCCAGAGTCATCCTCATGGACACCTCTAGGGACTAATTAACAGCCTACCAGTGACAGTCAAAATGCTACAATTTGGGATTTAGTATCTAGAAATGCCAAAGAGTTGAAGTTTTCACATAAAACTTTGGATTCTTGAAGCTGTCTAAGAGACCTGAGTGCTCTCATAGCAAAGCTTCAGATCCTCACTCTACACTCCTTTGCAGGAGCAAAAGTGTGTTGAAACTCAAAGAAGAAACCCTAATTCCCATGTCTTTGTCTGTGAGGGTTAAAGGAAAGGTGATACTTCTTTATCTAAAATGATGCATTTTGGGATAGGGGGTGAGAGAAGTAGGAGAATGGGGCCGTGGCTATGGCAAAAATTAACTAGTCTTGTTTTGGTAACTAACATTCTTGTGGTGTTTTTTTTTTTTTAAAATCTATTTCTTTTTCTATATGAAGGATTGGTTATAAACCTAAGTCAGGTGCACCCACCTCTCACAATATCAGACAGGTATCCTCAGTGCCTTGCTGGAACAGCCACTGAGGAACTCCCCACTCCAGAGCCACACTGACTGACCCTCCTGCTGGGTGCTTACTTTTGCTTTTTCCTGTTTTATTCACCTTTTAATCCTAGTTAAAAGCTACTCAAAGGTTTGATCTTAGTAAGCATTTTACCTAAGGCGTGATTCCATCTCAAACCTTAATCCAAATAAGCTCGGAAACCAACCTGTCTGACCGAGCTTCTAAAAACATCCCCTGTGTAACAAGAGGACCTGGACACTGGAAAGCAATATCCTCACCAACACCTGATGCTCACCCAGGGGAATCAGCAGAGATCCTGGTCCAAGGCTTCCCAGGAGAAATTCCACATGGTTACCCCAGAGATAGTTAAAATTGCATTTTGAGATGTTGCATCAGGGTGCAGTCTATCACTAACACTATCTTTCAAAATTCCCAGCCTTACACATCATGATGTGTCATGTCTGGTGAAAAGCAATACTTGATTTGACTAATGTGCTGTAACTGGGGTGAACCTATTAGTCATGATGAGCCTATTAGTCATGTTGCATCTGCCTTAGTGCTGGGAGGTTCCTACACAAGTACAAGAAGTAACTTCTGTGTATAAAGTAGGGTGGAGAGAAATCTTCCTTTGACAATGGGCATCTTCAGTTTTGAAGTAGTTTATGGCTGATGTAGGATAATCCAATGAATGCCCTATTTATCAAGATATTACCAATAAGCTCACCAGAAAAAAAAAAACCCACAAAATCAAGCTATAAATCTTTTGTCAGAGGCAGCAGGAAATATACATATGAATCTGGTAACATGTGCAATTGGCATCCTTGTGGTTTGAAATACCTCACTATAAGATGGAATGTCAGCCACAAGGGTATGGGCTGCAATTTCAGGGTATTGTTGCCCTAGAGAAAATTAAGCTCAATTTCATGGGTCGAGCATTTTGCCACCAAGATTATGTGAAACAGCTGAAGGTTGCAATGCAGCCCTGTCTGGAAGACCAGCTTCACTTCTGGAAACATATTCCTGTCAATTTCGGTCCATCATCAATGATTTTTATTTTTTCAGACTTTATCCTAGACCCTTCCCAAATCAGATATTAGCAGGTAACCAGAGGAATATGCATTACAAGTCTAATGACACATACTGGGCCAAACCAAGATGTTCCAGTGGTTAACCAGCATCACTTAGAAGAGTCGTCTTATTTTTTCATTAGATTTGTCTGGATTTGATTTCCAACTGGGAATTTTTAACTGTCTGGAAGCTGAAGTCTTATCACATACCAGTGCATCATACTTTTCAGCAGTGAAGGGAAGCAAGGATAGAGAGAGGAGGCATTGTCTGGGTGATTTTTTTAAATTATTTTTATTTTGGCAAAAACTCCCACAGCCTTGTCACTAAACAGCCAAAATGGATGCAATTGTGTATTGCAAGGCTCTGGTGTAGCTGCTTGGTGTCGGTGTCTCCCAAGAGCTGATGCAGCAGCGAGAGGTTCCTGTTTTTTCTGAACGGCAGCTGGCAGGAAAGTGGCACTCACGTTGTGCATTATCCATCCTTCCCAGCTGCTCCCAAAAGAAAATAAGTGCCAGTTTCCCGTGGACAACACTCTCTCTTGGTAGGAGCTGGGCTTCTGTCTCTCTGGTGGGAGGCAGGCCATCAATGCTACTCCTACCAGGAACCCCTGTGTGGTTCAGTATCAGGTTCTGCTGCCGGGCCATGGCAGTTTTTGAGCTGGCTTTGATATCCACAAACCTTTCCAAAGAGGCATCTGTGCGAGACAAAACTTCACCTGGCTCTGTTGATTGCTTTCAAAATCCTTACAGAAGACATCACTGCTCGTGCACCTGGGAAATGTGAAAATTAAACTAATGTAAGGTCATCTACCAGCAACACCATGCTTTTATTCCTTTTAAGATTTCCTCTCTCCAGGCACAGATCCATGTCTTAGTCATTTAGGGACTGATGTAAAGCCCATCCCAGTCATTAGAAAGACTCTTGTTATCTCCCCTGGCATTAGATGGTGTCCTCAGAAGTTTGATTTTGCTGCTGTTCAAGTCATTGGAAAACCTCTTGTTGATTTGAGTGATGCTGGATGAAGGCTGCCTATTGTCCCGGGGAGGGCAGCACTTATATGATGCAACTGACCTTTTCTTTTCAGAACCTGCTCTTTAGCTCTGCCGACTTGGCAATTCCTGTCAGTGAGACAAGCTCATCCTCTCCCTCTTTTATGAAGCCATCTGGGAGGATGTTGCTCTCGTAAGCGCTACCTCTGTAACAGCTCCATCATTTCAAGCTGAAAATTCTCGTGCCAAATATAAATGTGGGGAAACATCCCCCTCCAGCTTGTGATAAGTGGTTGAACCTGGCACAGCCGGCAGGAGGGAGAATCTGCCAGAAAAGCTTTAGAGTGTCTAAAGAGGAGAGAACTTGAATTCTGCTGATCTTGGAACGACATCCTCCCAGGGAGATGGGATGTGTTTTTCTCCCCGAATTGCTTGCTTATCTGTTATGCATCAGTGCCTGGATGTCAGTTGCTCCTCCTGCATGAGATGGTCTTCGTGGACGTGTGTTGCACCAACAGAGGCTCAGGATTTCTTCCATAACTCTACAGCCCATGACTCACTCTAGCTCCTTGCATTGTTTAATGCAGAAAAATTGGTTCATCTTCTGATCTAGCCCTAATTAGGACAGGTGATGGAAGTCCTGTTTCCCTGAACCTATCCTTACAGACTTTTTCCAGCTGGCATAGCAGTTACAGCGGTGGAGATACGTGTAGTTTAACAGCTTTATTTGTGGAGTGTTGATGACGCACTAGTTGAACTATTAGCAGGTATTTTTGCATTTCATTTTGTTCCTTATAGTAAAGTTTCCCACCTGGACTCCTGAGGCAGGATGTGTTAAGTCTGGCAGATTACTCAGACGCTGTGCACTATTTCAGATAACAGCTCCTCCGTCTGACTTCACAGATCAGAAACTATGTGCTTTTCCATGTCAGTTTTAAATCTGAAAACTTGGACTTATTTCTGCCAGTGAGTTCAGTAACTCTCAAACAAAGATGCTTTGTTGGGTGACCATCAAGGTGCCATTTCTTATGCTCTGTAGAGCTCCAGCTCTTGATTTGGGTCCCCATTCCATTACCATAAACTTTTAATAACTTATGCTCTTAACTATTTGCATTTTCCTCGTAGGGCTATAAGAAGGCTGGCACCTGCACCAGCCTGTCATGAGTATTGCAGTGTTGCTTGTAGTACGATATGTATATGTAATTGGGGTGAATTTAGTTTTCCCCTTTCCAAGGAATCAGAAGACAGACCAGTCTTTTGAGAGCCTTTTTGGTAATTTGAGCAGTTCTTTATCCTTTCATAACACTAGATCTTGAGACTCTAATGGACTTTTTGGAATGAAGTTTTTGGTAAAAGACCCAGAACTGGAACAGGTTGGACTGTCTGACAAAAGATAGGATTATGATTTGATTTGTATTCCAGCCAGGTTTTAAATTAATTTAAACTGGCATTGGTGATTGCTCTCCATATGTAATGAGCATTGAATTTATGTATTTTCCCCATTAGGGCAGCAAATGGCCAGTTGGGTTGTTCAGATGCTACACATCCGTATGGAACTCATAGAGGATCCTGAAATTGGCTTTTTTTTCTTTCAAAAGAAATTGCCACATGGTAGTCAAAAGATGAAAAATGATCATAAATAATAGGGTTGTTTCTCCAGTTTGGAAAAATACATATGCAGCAGAAACAAAGCAAAACATCCCTCTTCCTTCCTCCCTTCTAAAAACAAAGCCAAAATGCACCGATTTAGTAAATTTCACATTTGACAGGATTATTGCATGAATGACAAACTGACAAGTTCTGTCCCTCTTTACTTGTTCCAGCCTCGCATTTGCTTGCTAATTCATGCAAAGTTTTTCTAAGTGCTCCATCCTGGAGGATGTTGGCTCTTCTGTGAAAAGCAGTTTCTCAACCAACCTATTTCCTCCCTCAGATTCAGCGATCCAGCAAAAAGAGAGCAATGCTGCTTTGCTTCAGCTCAGGCCAGAGGCTCGGGAAGCCTAAAAGCACAACCTCCCCAGCTGGTGTGAGTACTGGCTTCTTGGTGGTACTCCAACACCCTGCTCTTCCTCTGTCACCTCCTTTTATTTCATATGATTGCACAAGATTTATTCCTGACACAAAGCAGAAGGGGGCTAAGCAATTAAGCGTGCTTAATTTAGGAGTTAATGACAAATTATGAGCAGGGAAGCGCTGGTCTGTGATACTTCATGATGCAGATGGTTCCTCCTGCAGCTCTCCAAGGGACGTTACATTCCTGGCCGTGTACTGAAGGTCCTCTCCGTGAGGTCGGCCCTACCTGCACGGCCCATCAGCACATTCCTGGGTCGATTTGAGGAGAACCACTAGAAAATGGCTGTAGATAGTCAGTGCCTTTCAGGAATGTGCTAAACAAGCACTCTCCCCAGCTCTCCCCAGCTGCCTGTCTGGAGATCCTGGTTTCCAGCCAGGGCAGTGGGGAGCTGTAGTTCCCTTCACCTGATTTAGATCCTGCCCAAATGCCCAAATTTACAGAACGTGAACCAAGCAAAACACTGATGTGCAGTCCCCACAAAAGCAGGGACTGACAGTCGAATTCAGGCCACCACAGACATGTGGAGCGATGCCCAGTGGCTCACCCCTGCTATGGGCAATTAGAAACTCTGTGTCTGTTTTAGAGATACCATATCTCTTACTTATCTTTCTTTTTTTTTTTTTTTCTTTAAAACGAAAACACATGTCTTAGATGTAGTCCTGATACCTGCCTGCCTAAGAAAGGTGGATTAGTAATTATATACCCTGTGTGCTGGTGAACTCCTTCTTCACACACTTGCTTCTCAAACTTGTGGACTTCTCTTCTAGCACTCACCAGTGACCTTCCTCCTTAAGTCCATTTTTCTCACAAACCCCCTAAACTTTGGCCATCCTGGCTAAGGAGACACCTTCCCACCTTCCCAAGGACACCTTCCCACTTGTGCTGGAGGCTCCTCTGCTCAAGCACTGGACTGTACACATCACTTTAGACCTGTCAGCACATGGAGAAGGAGGAGAGAGAGCAACGCTGTGGTGTCGTGAGGGAGACATCATGCCTTCATTAGTGTGTTGGGGACTGGATGGGCTTACACAGTACTAGAGAAGGATCATGGCCATGGTACATGAAATCATCTAAGGACTTTCTTGCTGGATTCTTCCAAGGATCTTTTCTGTAAAGGTCACTCTTAATGCAACGTGTTTTTTTTCTTGGATTTCACGGTTTCCTTAAAGCACATCATCCCCCCCCCCCCTCCCCCCCCCCCAGTCATGTTTTTAATGGAACTACTCTCTATTGAAATATTATACTGCATTTGAATTTTTTTTTTTTTTTTTTTGATACTTGGGCACTTCAGTTCGGGGACAGGCTGCCAATAGAGAGCTCCTGTGATGCAGTTAATGAGTAATACTTGCTTGAGAATGAAACACAGATTGAAGTGCTCTTGACAAAAACCTGGATTAAAGGAGAAGTTTTTCAGTGGCTCGTTAAGCCTTCAGTTAATGTCTTCACATTCTCTGCATCCTCCAGTTCAAAGCCCCTATCATTTGGATGCATCACTTGTCTTTTGCAAGATTCTGATGTGATCTTTCTCTCATGAGCTCTAATATTTTCTACTCATTTTAGAGAAGAGAAGGGATTGCACAGAAACAATTGGGTAAGATTCTGCCGTATTAGAAATTGGTGTTGTGTTTCCACCTTTCCCTTCATACTTCTACTGAAATGTCCAGCTTTGACCAATAGTAATTCCAGATTCCAGTGTGTTAATGGCAATATTTATTTAGTTATCAGTGTCAGCCTTTGTTTTTCTAACCTTGCCTTGATCATTAACATCCCATAGGCAATGAAGTTGTTAAAAATATTTCGTGGTATCAGACAAAGCTAGGAACAGAACAGCTTGATCAATACCTTTCAGTGATAATTTTACTCCAAACCTGTGTTTTGAACGTGAACCTTCAAAATATTTTGTTGGCCAAGACAAACGGTGTCTGTGCACAGTTATGTTTTTACAGTATTTTAATTCCAGTGAATCAGTACAGTAAATATTGATACACTGTTTTGCCTTCGGTATTTTTGGACTTCTGTCAAATTAATTAAATAGTAAATAGCAGAGTGGATATCCCAGCACACTGTCCTATTAAATGCTAAGCAAGATTAGAATGTGTGATAAAAAGATCTTTATGCTACTGCAAATAAAGGAAGGACACGGTGTTATACCAGCCTTTGTTGGCATTTCCCATGTGGTTTTCTGAAGTGAACATTTACTTTGTGTTCCTTAACAGATGAGAAAGCTTTGCTGCTGTGAATGTGTGCAACATACTTTTATAATCATCTTGCCATCCTTGGTGTTTATTTTCTCCCTTTTCACCTTTTCACTGTGATTCCTCCAATTTGCAGGTTGGTGTATATTTTTTTTTGTCTCTTCTTGCAGAACTGGAAGAGACACCCGTAGGTTGGTAACCTCCATCTGTGCTGGTGTCTGCAGAGTGAGCAGCTGTTATTTATCTGCCTGCACATGGATCACCCCATGTTTCTTGGGGATTGTCCTCAACCCCATGTAGAGGGAGATGTCCCGTTGTCCCTGTTATTGTCCTTACCCTGGTAACACCTCTTATGTCAAGACGCAGAGAGCCTCAAGCAGAGATGATTCCTCTAGGTCATAGAATGGTTTGGGTTGGAAGGGGCCTTAAAGCCCATCCAGTGCCACCCCTGCCCTGGGCAGGGATACCTCCCACCACACCAGGTCCCTCCAACCCCCCAAGCCCCCTCCAACCTGCCCTTGAACCCCTCCAGGGATGGGGCAGCCACAGCTTCTCGGGGCAACCTGGGCCAGGCTCCCACCACCCTCACACCAAACAACTTCTTCCCCACAGCTCAGCTCCATCTCCCCTCTTTCAGTGTCAAACCCTTCCC
>BJBW01013199.1:0-10915 GCA_004320125.1 Scolopax mira | reverse complement strand
CGTTCTGGTTGGTCAGTTCGGTCAAAACCACGACAAGGAGTTACCCTTTCTTCTGCCTTCATAAGTATCTGGGTTTAGTAAGAATAAGTTACGTAGTAGTATTGTTGAGGGCAGTTTCATATGGGAAATCTGACTACACAGGAGTTTTCTTCAGAATATCTGCCATGTTCCAGTTTTCCTAACAGAACAGATATAAAATCAAATTTCTTAGAAACATCAGTTGTACAATTCAACTCTATCAAAAACCTTCTCACTGATGTGAGAATTCACATATTCTGTGAATAATTCTTAAACCAGCCATGAGAAAATAACTTCCTCTCACAATGAGGAGAGAGATCTAAATTAAGTTTAAAAACTTCCCGTACTGTCATTCGTTGATGTGCAAGACAGCCATCTGCAGACAGAGCAGGCAGCATCAGAGTACAGGGCACTGAGTAGACATAAACCAGAAAATTCTTTGTAGATTATATATATTTTTAATATACGTATGTACTGTCCTGACTTGTGTTTTTCCAAATCTTACTTTCTGCTTTGTTTTATCTTTTTTTCATTATTATCCATCAATATATACGGGTTATAACCCGTATATATATATATATATCTCAAGATATACGGGTTAGCTAACCCATGGAACTACAGAGAGGTATCTGTGTAGAAGGTGTTACTGACCTAGACAGCTCAGCAGTCATTCCTGTTATTTTGCTCATATGACAATTTCATGATGGTGTTTAATAGTTTTTTCTTTGAATCAAAGTTAAGTATGTGCAAAAGTTATTCCCCAACCTGAGTCAAACTATCCTGAGATAAATAAGACTTGTAAATAACAAACATACATGTTTCAATTTCATAAGTTAGATTAGAAATATAAAGAAGTAAGAAAATTAAATCCTAGAAAACAAAAACAACAACAACAAGCCCAAACCATAAACAAACAAAACCAACATTAGGGAACAATAAATTAAGTTATTCTTGTAGTGATCAGAAAGAGGTTATATATACTAATATGGCATACCTGCCCTCCCACATTCAGCCTAGAAGGAACAGAACGGACAAAAGGAGTGCAAGGTCTCAGATACTGTTACCAGTACTTCAACAATTTCATAACAGTTCTCCTCTTATCGATTAGATGTGTGTGATTTGAGTCAGAAAAAGTACAGATGTGTATGTATTTCAAAAATGTTGCCAAACTGCTAACAAAATTAATGTGAAGTTCAAATTTGTGTGTGTGCAAGGACAGCATTCTGACAGGTCGCCAATCTACTCTTTGTTCAGAGCTGTCTTTTAGAAATTGCTGGTTTTATTTAGTAGAATGATTTTGAGCTGTTATGGTTGCAAAAAAATATTTGTGATGTGAAAAGGGTATTAAATGGAGCAGTGTCCTGCTTCCAGACATAACACCAAGTAAGATCCATTCATCAAAGCAGGCTATTAACCTTTATACCTAAAGCTTCACTTGTCAATATCCTTAACTTTCATTCCAATGATCATTTTATCAGAAAAATCTGATTCTTTTTAGTCCCTCATTCCAGACTGACAATCACATGTACCAAAACATTTAATTTCTTGATGGCCTTCTTAATGCGATATGTTGTAAACACAGTGATCTTAAATATATGAAACTGTGGAAGAGTATAATTTAAGCTGTTAAGGTAAACAACATTGCTTCTATTTTTGCTTGATACTAATATTACTATTTACATTGCTATGAATCACTTTCATATATGATTAGTTAAAAATCTTCTATTCTCCATTTAATTTGAGAATTTCTAGTCTGTCATTTTATAATACCATACAACTTAAGATCTTCTACCCACATATAAATCCAGGTCCCTGTGACTTACAAATAGAAATGTAGTTTATATCTAAACATGCAAGCAACTTCTGTGTGAAAATAAAGTTATTATTTCTAATTATTTCTAATTATTTCTAAGATGTCTAGTCACATCTTTTATTGTCACACTTCTCCAGTGCCTGGGCTTGTTTTCTCTTTAGATATAAGTTTTCCAGTAACTCCTGTCTTCTTTCTGACATACTTAATTCAATCCTATGACTTCTTAGACTTTCTCAATTCATGGGATTGAATTCTGCTTGCCCTAACTTAAAAAAAAAAAAAAGGATTTAGCTCCAGACTCAGACATCTAAATTTAGATGTCTACGAATAGTCTGGTTTCTTATTTTAGTCCCTGGAAAGCTGGAGCTCAATTTGATTGATCATGCATATATTTCTAATGCTATTTCAAATACCCTGTGGTGTCCAAGATACTTATGTGGTAGACATGATTCAAGACCTAGGTACATAATACAAGGATATGAAAATTGATGCTCTTCTGCAGTTGATGCTCTTCTGCTGCATGCCAGGAAGGATACACAAGAGCATCTTGAATAGCATTCATGCTTAGGCAACTGAAATAGGTTTATGTTTGACTTAAGCACTGGAGTCAGAAAGCAGTTCAACTTACTGAAAATTAATATCTAATATAGAAGGAGATAAAAGTGCTTTTGGTCCTGTTGGTTGTATTGACCAGCTCTCTATTGACTACAGTGGATGCTTAGACACCTAGAGCACATAAGCCCAGCTACACTGTGCAGAGACACAGGCAAGCTGAATCTCACCTATGCTGTGTACTTCTTTTTTCTTCTGCAGTCTTCTCCCAATGCTTTCTCCTTGTAAATTTTTACACAACCTTTCCTCCCCCTGACAAATAATCTTTTAGATATATCTTTTCTCGCATTCATTTATCACAAACCTAAATACTGATTTTCTTCTGCCACCATCTATTTTCCTTCCCTCCTAGTTTTCTGTTGCTTATATCCTTCCCACACGAATTGCCATAGCTGTGATCCATTTACTCTATGTTATAAGTTTGCAATATAGATTCCAACTCTGAAGATCCAGTTTTGCCTCACTTTATAGTCAGTTTACAAAGGCAGACCCTTTTTAAAAGTGGTCCAATGAGTTTGCTTTAGGTAGTAGCTCTAATATGATAATAATTATGTTTCCAAATGCCTATTTTTCTCCACTGAATACTGTTTGGGAAAACTCTTTTTGAATACAACATAAGAAATCAATTTGAACAATTCTGGAAAGTTAGGGATTTTCCCTGCTTTGTTAATAATATTTACTGCTCAAATCACAGATGAACAATCTTCTTGTAATTTAATTCCAATTATCTAGTAACACATCTACCAATATTTTATTTTTATACATACAACCACAGTGCTTGACTTATTAACCCCATGTGTGTTTCAAAACAATAACAAGAAAAAAAAAAAGAAAAGAAAAAAAGAAGAAAAAAGAAGAACTTGTATATTATTTGTATGTATTTTCCTGTTTGCTTTGGCATGCTGAAGGAGGATCCCAGGGAAAGTTCACTCATCCTTTGCAAACTTGCCACTTTGCTGCCAATATTTGATCTCCAAACTTACATCTTGTTTATTTTGTTTGTAGTGAATTATCATTATGGCATTGTGCCTTTTGAACAGACTTCATTGATATAAAAATGTGCTCTGATCTGGCCAAGTGAAAAATATGTAATATCTTCTAACAATGATTCCAGTGAGGGTTCTTTTAGGACCCTTTTTAAAAATAATGAGATGGTCATAACTCCAAACCAATGAATATTCAACAGTGTAGTCACTGCTAGTCCAAAATAGCTTGCAAGTTAATAAGAATGAAAAACAGTTCTTGATCAGCTTTTGATTGTGATTTTTGAAGTGATCCAAGCAACTCATGTACAAGACCCGACTTGTAATTGGTTTACTGGACTACAAGTGGGCATACATCTCTTGTGGCAAATCCCAGCTAATGTAGTGAGTAGTTTTAACTGTGTCGAAAACATAGAAAGTCATACAAATTGTGTCCAGAAGAAAGAGATTACAAAAATATGCTAAAAACAATAAAATTATTCAACATGATTAGTAAGGTGTATCAGTAATTCTTCTTTACCTCTACGGAGGATACGGCTGAGAATTCAAGAGTCAGTTTGAAAAAAAATATGCCCCATATCCTTTTTAGTTTGTTTGAATATACATTGCAATTTGCAGTGATGCATTACTTTATTTCCACAATATACAGTAATCATATGTCATAGAATGTATTAATTCATCTTTTAATTCAAGGTAATAATTCAATATTCTTTCAGGTTCTATTACTCTAAAGAAACTTTTCAAGAGGTTTGAGTTTCACCCAAAGTGTTCATGACTAAGGCTGATTGTTACATGTTTGTGGTAAAGTGCAACAAGTGAACTCTAGTGGTACATAATCTGGAAGCCACCCCTCAGATTAAGGGAAGAAAATGTCTTTTTTTTCTTTCTTCCTTAAATACCTGATGCTCCAGACTTTCTTGTCTTGGTGGTACATATTGGAGCAATGGAGTAGGTTATGGCAGGTGCTGTTAAAGCCGTCACTCCATTCACAAAAGAGGATGGTGGTGATGTCCATTTCATACCTAAAGATAGAGATGAATGTGACAATTCAGCCTGAACCTAAGTATTTGGGGGAGAGCATACATCTAGTTGTCACAGCCTGGTTACAGACAGCTGTAATGACGTAGAGAAAAATGTCAAAAAAAAAAAAAAGGCAATTCTTAATAAAAAAGTACACTTATTTAGAATTACCTCTACATGCATCTCTATGCAATTTGTGATTAGGCATAACTAATTTCCAGATAAATTATGTATTTATAAGGATATCAGGAAAGTCTGATTCTGGTAGCTTGATAGAAAATAAACTGCATTAATTTAAATTCATGCTTTAGGGTTTAGGACAATATCTGTCTGTCAGCAATTATTCAGATACTTGTATGGGGAGCAAAAAATTTCATATTTACTACCTATGAGATTGGGGGGCTTGTGTATGATGTACATTGTTCTGAACCATCTGGCACCTAGCCTCCATGAGATGAGCAGTTAAACCAGGCAGTAGAGTGGCTGAGGCAGGTGTATGAACCCTTGGGGGCCAATACTGTGTAACATTTTAATTAATGACCAGGATGAAGGGCCTGAGTGCACCCTCAAAACTGGGAGGAGTGCACCAGATGGCTGTGCTGCCATTCAGAGGGACCTCAACCGGGTAGAGAAACAGGAACCTCATGAAGCTCAACAAATGAAAATGACCAGTCTTGCATCTGGGGAGGAATAATCCCAGGCACCAGTACATAATGGAGACTGACTGGCTGGAAAGCATCTTTGCAGAAAAAAACCAACAGTGTGCCCTTGTGGTATAGAAGGCACCAGACTCCTGGGCCGCATTAGGAAAACCATTGCCTGAAGGTTGAGGGAAGTAACTCTTTCTCTCTGCTCAGCTCTGGTGAGACACATTTGGAGTGCTGAGTCCAGGTCTGGGCTTTGCACTACAAGAGAAACATGGACATACTACAGCCAGTCCAGCAAAGTGCTATGAAGAGAGACTGGAGAATCTTTCCCTGAGCAAGCTGGGACTGTTCAGCCTGGAGAAGAGAAATCTTGGAGGATCTTATACATGTGTATAAATACCTGATGGGGGAGAAAAGCAATGAAGACAGGCTCTTAGTGATGCTCAGTGACAGGACAAAGGGCAATGGGTACAAACTGAAATTCAGGAAATTTCACCTAAACATAAGAAAAACTTTTTTATCATGAGGAGGGTCAAAGACTGGAACAGATCCCTCAACAAAGTTGTGGAGTTTTCAACTTTGGAGATACTCTAAATCCAACTGAAGGTAGCCCCGGGTGACCTGCTGTAACTGTCTCTGCCTGAGTAAGGCTTGGACTAGATGACCTCCAGAGGTGCCTTCCAGCTTCTCAAGAATTAGAGAAGATTTTTTGATTCTGCAATGATACTGACAATGAGTTTTAATGATAAAACTGATATATCTTTTAACATTTATCATTATTTTCCTATACACAAACTAAAAGAAAGATAGAAAGCAAGACACAACACATTTTTTTAATCTGAAATACAGGGGTTTTCTTCTGAAATTTTGATTGAAAACTTCCAGTCAGTGCAAAGGGAACCTTGTCTGAGAGTTTTCTTAAATGATGACTATAACAAAAAATCATTTTAATGGGTCTGACTGGGATGAAATTAATTTTCTTCACAGCAGCCTGTATGGTGCCGTGTTCTCTATTTTTGTAATAAAAAACAATGTTGATATCACTACTATGTTTTAGATACTGATGAGCAGTGATTGCACAATGCCAAGGTTTTCTCTGTTTCTCACCCTGCCCCAACCCAGCATGCAGACTCAGGGTGGGCAGGACATTGGGAGGGGGCAAAGCCAGGACAGATGACCCAGAATGACCAGAGATATTCCATGTCATATAACATCATGGTCAGCAATAATATGGTGGCAGTAGTTTTTTCTAAAATAGCCATTGCTCAGAAATTGGCTGAACATCACTCAGCTGGTGGGATGCAGTGGGTGATTGCCTTTGCATCAGTTGGGTTGCTTTATCCCTCCCTTCTCCTCCCCACCCCGACCTTCACTTATTAAGCTGTCTTTATCTCAACCCACTAGTTTTTCGTGATTTTGTCTTCCAATTACCTTCCCCATCCTGGTGGGGGAAAGTGAGAGGCAACTGAGTCCAAACTTAGCTGCTGGCTGGTGTCGGCTCACTGCAATCATCTAGATCATTTAGATCAAATACAGATATGAACTCAATAGTAATACAAGAATCAAGGCTAAAAACAACTATTGCAAACATATTAACATACGAAATTCTGCTATGTTAAGCAAAGACAGAAAAGCCATATAGGTTTCATGACACATGGAGCTGTATTTTGTAACTGTTATAGTAAGATTAGTGATATAAATGACTCTCAATCATCAAGATTATTTAGATATTATTCACAAAATTGCAGTAGTTCCAGACTTGTGCTGTTTGAATATCTTATGATAGTATTCTATTTAATTGACTGCATACATCCTGAAAGTGGCAGTTTTGCAAAATTACTTTTCATTTCACTTTACATTTGTATCTGAGAGATCACAGAGCCATGAACAAAAGGGCAGTGAACATGGCTTGAGGAAAATTGCAGGAGACAGTCTTACTTCTGTTGTCATATGACTTTTCACTGGTACTGCCTAACACTCATGGGAGAAACAAATTCATTAAATAGGTATGGAACTTGCATATTACTTAGCATGAACAGCCTACTTGTTAGGTAGGACTGATTTGTTTCTTTTGGTCCTCTCATGCCTGCGCTCCCTGCATCTCCCTTAAGTCACCTATTCCCTGAATGGATGGGCAGCTTGACTGTGTGCTCATCTGTCTTCACTTTGTGCCTGAGGCTGAAGACTGAGTTGCATTTTTCAATTATGGGCAATTGCAAGTGAGAAGCATAGCATATGGGTGCATCAGTTCAGGACAAGGCTGGTTTTGCAAAATCGGTTTCAGATGAAGCATCTTACTGCTGAATTTTCTCTGTTTGAACTTTGTAGATACTCTGTTTTAAAAGTTACATTAAAAATATCTTAATATCAGAATATTCATTAATGCAAAGTACATTGCTATTGTATATAGGCCAGCTATCAGTGCAAAATATTCTATTTTGTTGAAAGGCTGGACTTGATGCCAGCTTTCTAGGCACTGCTAGAAATGAAGACAAAGGTCTCATTTTCAGAAATGACAGAACTATTCTAACCAGATGCAGCTGGAACAGGACTGATTTCCCAGTGACTACTTTAGCACCCAATAGTTGAAATTCAAGGCACACTTCTGAAAATTTGGTCTGTAAGACACTAACCCCATTTGTCCTTGCTTCTATATTTGGAACCATTACTGAATAACATGTATCTAGACTGGTTGGACAGTGTAGGACAGAGGCTTTGTTGATGCTGGTACTGTTCCCTAATCCAATAGCAAAAGCCACGTATACATCAGTACCTGCACACTACCCTGAATGTAGTAAGTACTCACCACCCATAAAGTTACTTTGTGTTCAGCTCAGCATTTATCAAGCATTAGGTATGTTGCTTAAAATGAACATTTAGAGATTAATTTTCCTATTAAAATTAAATTAATATAAACACTGTGTAGCATTTGGGTAAATTTGTTGCTTTTGCTAAATCTTCTGCCTAACTGATTAGACTACCTGAAACAATGTAAGAAAAACTAAGAGGGAAAATCCACTCATAGTAATTTAATTCTTTATAGTGACCTGTATGTTCACCTGTATGTTTTTAGGTACTTATGCAGCTCTTACTAGTAAATTTAGAACAAAACAAAAAAAATATCACCAAAGAGCTTTTTCTTGGCAAATGGTGAAGTTTTATATTTCACCCTTATATATAGTCACTCCTACTGTGCTTCCCTCGGTAAGGCTGAAACAGTTCTGAACTAGTAAAATAAACCTTTAAAAAGTTTCAAGCAGATTTTCTTGATTTAAAAATGATGATTTATGATTATGCGAACTAGGTTTAATATGCATTAGGAATTCAAATGCTGTTGCAATAATTTTTTAGTAAAAGCTGCTTTTTAGAACTACCTTTGCACATTCTCTCCACAAGCAATAATTCTTCATCTATAGAGTAATTTATTTCTTCTGGTTTTAATATGTTACAGATGAATGGTTGTATGTCTTTCCTGTTAGAGCATTACAAGACAGTCCACTTTTGCATTAGGCTGGTACTACAACAGATACCTGTGGTGCTCTTCATGGTTCATGTGGTACTAATTTAAATGGGAAGTTGCACATATTTCATTGAAACACTTGGTAAAGCCAGCTTTCACAGAAGGGTGCAAATGATGGACTGTTCTCTGTGTGCAGCTGAACTGCTCTAAATGTGTCAGTGAGGGTTATGGATCATTTCATTCACCCATCAGCTCTGGTCCGCTGTGTGTACAAATCACAGTATAGTGTCATCCAACAGAACATTCGTGACAATACTAGAACATTTATAGTACTGCCATTTTTAATAGGAGTTCTGCAACCCTGTTTAAATAGCATTACTTCTTTAACTCTTTAAATTCTGAATTTGAAGTCATTTTTGGTTTCCCTCTCTGTTAATTGTAGTGTCCCCAGTTTGGACTCTGCACTTGTTTCTTGGCTTCATAGTTACTGGGAAAGGAAATAAGAGACAGTTAAGGTTAAAGTTAAGTTGCAGCTAGGACCTGCAATCAAGAAACTTTCAGTCTCCAAAAATGGTGTGTTATTTTCTGTTTTTTTCCTTAGTAGTGATCTTTGGATAATACAATATCCCCTGAGCATACAGTCCTTTTAAATATCAAACAGTCCACTTCCATTCTCTGTCAAGAATTGATTGAATTGATGATAAGTGTTACATGATTACTGAATTCTTTGTCTTTCCATTTTCAGAATGAAAAACGTTTTTGGCAGTTGCAGTATAATGCTTTCCTATTACCTAGGTTTTACAGCTGAGAAAAGAAAGAAACTTGCGAAATTTAAAGGAAACTTTTTCAATGGCTTTATGCCATAGATGGGAGAAACTGTAGCAAGAAACGTATTATCAAGATTGTAAAAGCAAAGGCATGTGTTTATATTTTGGGAGTGACCAACTGCTTTAACTCTTGCTTCGTGTTACTTCTCCTATGCTAGAAATGGTCGCTCCTAATCCTGCACAACAGACTGACAGAACTTGCACACAGAAATGGTAGTGACCAGATGTACTATACATTCATGCTTCTCTTTATTTTGTAATTGCCATTCAAAATCAAGGGTTGTAAGTATTCATTTTTCCTGAAGAACTGGTGACATCTAGGAGCAAGGGTAATGTTCACACTGGTGTAATTAAGGTAGCATATTCAAGATATTGAAGTTATAAAGTCTTGGAAAACTGAAAACTACAGTCACTGGAGATTGATGGGCTCCTAACTTGGATTTTTGGTTTCCTCCATGGACTATACAAAGACTCATCATCTATGCTGGACAACAAAACTGGGTGTTTAAACTTACACAATGTGAATATATCCTAGTTGGCCAATTATGGATTTAGAAGTCTGTATTTAAAAAATATGGATTGAAATGTTTTAGTACAAATCTTAGTAGCTAGTAACTTCCCATATCAGTTTACTATGTCATGGACCTTCAGAGAGTAGCTAATTTTGGACCAGTGTTACTTCACTTGAACATACCTCGGTTTTTAATTTATACCAGGCGCTGTCAATCTACGTATCTCCAATATTTGTTTTTAATTGAATAACAGGGTTTTTTTCTGGAATATGAATAAGCCCACAAATCCATCCTGGCTGAAGCTAATAACACCAGAAAAAATTCTAACACCACTAACCTTGGCCTTTGGAAAAAGGGGCAGGCCACTCAGGAAGATCATAAAGGTGTAGCAAAGTTATGTAGGGAAAAAATTAGAAAGGCCAAAGCCCAGCTTGAACTTAACCTGGCATTGGATGTTAAAAACAACAAAAAGAATGTCTATAAATATATTAGTAGCAAGAGGAGGACAGCCTCCATCCACTATTGGATATGGGAGGTAACAGTGACAAAGGATGAGGAGAAGGCTGAGGTGCTCAATGCCTTTTTTGCCTCACTCTTTAGCAGTGGAGTAGGGTGTCCCCAGAGCCCTGAGCCAGCAAATAAGGGCAAGGAGCAGAATGAAGCCGCTATAATCCAAAGAAAAGCGATGAGAGACCTGCTCCAGCACCTCAACACAAACAAGTCTATGGGCCCAGATGGAATTTACCCAAGAGTATTGAGGGAGCTTGTGGAAGTGCTTGTAGAGCCACTCTCCCTCATTTACCAGCAGTCCTGGCAAACTGGGGAGGTTCCAGCCAACTGGCATCTAGCAAATGTGACGCCCATCCACAAGAAGGGTTGGAAGGATGATCAGGGGAACTACAGGCCTGTCAGTCTGACCTCGGTGCCTGGGAAGGTCATGGAACAGATCATCCTGAGTGCCATTATGCAGCACATGAAGGACACCCAGGTGATCAGGCCCAGCCAGCATGGGTTCATGAGGGG